>JAEAOA010000944.1:30196-72696 GCA_016746295.1 Potamilus streckersoni | reverse complement strand
AACCCTAATGATTCTCGAAAAACACTATAACTATATATTTATAGTAATTTTGTTTAACATATGATGAGATGGTTCATAAATAAATGGGAACTTAGCATCAGGCATGCTTCAAACATATTCGTAATAGAAGAAACTCTCATTTGAACCTTATAGATGATAACTCGATGCAAATTATCTCGAAGTCTTTTGTTGAATGGAGCTGTTTTCTCATCTTAATCCGAAAGCCCTATATGTATACGTCAATGCATTTCTTTGGGAACATATGAACGAGTTTTTCGGAAGGATATACTGCACGAACTTGTGAAAGAAGTTAGTCCATCCGATAAAAGAGTTCATATTTTCCCAAGCAAACTCAGTAACATTTTTACTATATGCTCATGTTTTCATTCTAACTAAGGCTAAATTATAAAAAAACTGCAGTACAAGGAACAAAGTAACATAATGTATAATGTATTCCTAACTAAATACACAAGCGCAGATTCATAAGAATTCTACAATATTATTAATGTCCACAACTCCGTCCAGATAAATTTCATCTTAATGGCACTCTAGAAATCACTTGCGAAAGATGACGTTTTGATGTCCTTAAAAATGAAAATTAGATTAATATTGTAACCAAATGCGCATTGCAAATTTTCCATTTAGTTTGGGATGAAGAGAGTTTGGTATTTATGTCAATTCTGCCACATTTTGTAATAATGACTGGATTTTTTGTCAGTTTTGCCTGCAGCGGATTTCATCATTGAGAGAAAATTGTGCTGACATCTTTAAGTGTGTTTTTGTTCTGTCATTAAATCTTTGAAATCATAATATGGGTAAAATATGAAATTTTTAATTCCAGTTATCAAAAAGTGCTATGGAAAGTAGTGTTCATTTTTGTTTTTGAGTGACCAAAGAAAATGTAATTCAAAATGTGTAATCAAGCTTGAGAACCAATGATATGGATTATGCTATTCGGATTTGCAGTACTAATAAATTACATTTTGATGAAAATGACGATGTAAAACTTAAATAAGTTTTTGCCATTCATACCAGCTAAAGAAGACAGTTTATAACTTGTCACTTGTACATTATATGCAAGGATCCGAGAATTGTATGACCTGGCTATCGTATATCTCTTACCTAAATGCTAACCATTGCATCACAAAAGTTAACCGGAATGTGGCAAACCTGCTGGTATCTGGCAGTCCAAGAAACATCTACTTTAGTTCATTGACATATTTAATCAACCAAACCGTAAAGCGACTATGTGATTTTACACGATTGGTTTGCAAAAACGTTCCTATTACAATCTTGGGAATTCAGAGTCGTACATGTGAGTGCGATATGAAGTGCTCGTGAGTGCAATATCATAATATATTTCACAATTAATCACAATGTAAAGCTAAGAGGGAAACAATGAGCACATATTTCAAATATTATTTGCACTTGTTTGTGAGAGCGTTTGATTTTTAATGTAAGTGTAACAATTTTTCAGTCATATTGCTGTAATGTCTGCAGTGTGACACTTTATAGTGATATCTAGCTCTGGGCATCATTCTGCAGTCATATAGCATGATGTACCACCCAATCACATTATTCTGACACCAGACAAACCAGTCCTAACATAAACCTTTTAATGCTGAGCGACGATCGCTGCGGCTGTTGGTACCATTTTTATAAATCATTGGTATGGTTCGTCCGGGGATCGAACCCACGAACTCCCGCAGCCGTCGGGGACGATCTGACCACAAGGGCACCGAAGCGATCTTCACGCATTCAGTTTCAGACAAATAATCAGTGACATGGTTGTGTTCACTTGTGTTTTAATATAATTAGTTTAAATTATCCTTTAAAATTACAGCGTTTGTGTTATCAGTCTGTTTTGGGTCACGTAACCATTTGGGTACATTGGGAAAAATTCAAGATCCACAACGTATGGCAATTTCAAGTTTTAACCTGGTTTGACTTTGCAGCATGTAAACTTGCTTCTCGATATAAATTTCTTAAACCTGTATGTTGCAATGATAACTAGACGATATTTAATGTAGATGTATTCGCAAGCATTCAGCAATTTTCACATCAGATATATCCAAAGTTTAAAAATGACAACAGGCAAACAATTGTCAGGAATTACAACGCATTTAAGGTATTGAAAACTGTAATCCTATATATAATAATACAAGTCATTTGTTGGTTGTTGTCGAGATTTATACTAAACCTTACCTTCGTGTATGACTGTACTCATTAATACATATACACATTAAACGACCATAACAGCACAATGATATACGTTATAAGAAACTTTAATTTTTCACAGAAAAGACGATGCACAATATATATAATATGCAAGATGTCATTCAGTTTATAACTACTATTTTGTTGATGTAAAAGAGACTATAATGATGATTTGCAAGAGAGTACAAGTGACATGTAAAGTGACAGAGTAATTGAGAGATCAAACGAATGCCAGGGCACGTGAGAGATATGGTATAGTAGAGATTGACTCTGTCTTTTAAAGACATAAACTGAGTGGCAGATAGTGAATTGTTGTAATGGATGGATAGATGCACAACAGAATGCCCAGTAGATGTTAGTTTTATCCAAAGTCAATCATAACAATTACTCGATGAAAAAGGGATATTACATTTGTATATATTAATTGTTTGATAGCGTTATGAATATATAATTAATGTATTAGTCTGTACGTTTTAAATTATGTTATTTCATTACATGTTATTGTGATATAACACTGTTTCCTGGACATGACCTTGTATAAAATTGAGTTCAGTTCAGTTTCACCTCACTGACTTTTATAAATGTTGGTATTCTATATTTTAAACAGGTAGTACTAGCTTCATTATTATTATGTGTATGAGCTTAAGGACCGAATTATTTTTCAGGTCAATAAAGAAGTAAATATGATGATCAGATTCATGATTATGGAGTTTCTCAAGTGAAATTTGTAGCGGATTTTTTTTTAAATAAACAAGGCGCACTGGATCATCCAAAAAGGTCATTTTCCATTAGTTAATGGTTGTTTTTTTCAAAACTGCTAATTTGTGAAAGAGAACTAAATTATGTTGTGACTGTTAAGACTTCATGCTGTTATCAGTTTTGGCTGAATTTTATTTTCTTCAAATTATTGAGATCAAGTGATTATTTTCTCCAAAAATACTAAAGTGCTCTGACAAACTTTTTGTATGAGGACATTCATTGGAATTTATACTGAATTCAAATCTGGAATAGTATTTATGTTATTCACCAAGAGACTGTTGACATATTAATATGTCATATGTCACTAAGGACCCGTTATCACCTTCCTTTTTGGATCTCTTAGGGATTTGATCTAAGTTGAATTCAGGACATTGTATTACTAGGACTTGTGTCTTTAATTTTTGGATTATTTGTGAATTAATTCGCAATATTGCAAGCTCTCATTTCCTATTTTTCACTTTGTATTTTATGGAAATAAATTATGTATTATATTGTAGAAACCTTGTTGTCTTCACACTGTTATGTTACTTTTTTAAGAGCATAGCCTTGTAGTAACAGTGTTTAACAGACACACCATTCTCCTTTAGATAACTCTGTGTTTTAGTGGTAAACTTTATATCTTTATAAGAAGTTACAGACTCTTTGCCTTTATTTGCCGAGGTCCAAACACTCATCTCAGTATAAATTGAAAATATATACCTGACTTGAAACCGAAGTCTCGCTTTCTGTTCGGCCAGTTTATATATTTAAAACTTTAAACGGCAGTTCCAACTTCGAACAATATCGAAATTTTCTGGTGTTCAGCACCTTGAGATAAAGTCCGCTTTAGTTGGTTCTTGTGATGAAAAGAGAATAAAATGATGTTTAATGTAAATATTTTTTGTAGTTGATAAGCCGAAACATCACCCTTACAAGAGAAAATTATTACAGATATATGACAATTAAAAAGAAATAATTGTTGACCTCAAAGTTCAGAAATCATTCAAGTAGAAATTTCCTTATAAAATGCAAATAATGATCAAATGTAATATCTCTACATTTATGCCTCCATTGCGACCTATGTGCCTGCCAAGAAAAGTTGCATATGTTGTATACATTAAATTTAACTCATAAATGAGCATTGATAAGCAAAACTTATATCCAACTTTAAAATAGCATTTGTGGATGGATTAGTTCATGTCTCTCTCAGTATATATTGGTTTACAATTTTTCAAATTTTCTTTCCATGAGCAGTTTACATTGCAAATCACTTGACACATAGTACACTTCGTGCTTTCTTTGCAAGGATTTGCCAAACAGACCACAACTATATTCCCATCCAAATTTGTCAACGACATCTCTTCTAAAGTCAAGGTCCCTGCCGACAATGCCGAATACATGCGTAGGAATAAAAGTTGTTCCATTGACGGTATTCAAACAAGCGAAATCGTATTAGCTGATTCCTCATCCATCATCACACTCATGGATTCGCCATCAGCATCTATTTGCATTGGATGATGAATCATTATTTCTAGTTCATATATGTGTAAGACAAGCTGTATTTTGTATTTCCATGAAATCCGCACGCATTGTGTGCTCTAGTGTAATCGTTGCCAGCGGTAATTCTGGTTAGGTTATGTAGGGATACAATTTAGTCATTTTTATTACTATTCTTTTAGGCAGTCACATCTCATGTTTGCATACATTGTGAATCAGAATGCAGTAGAAAGTTGAAAATGAGTGGTATATACATCTCTGAACATTTATAAATTAGAAAATATATAAGAATTAATCCGTAGATCCAATATTAATCTTGAACGTCTTATCTGAATGATTGCTGGCCAACTAATATTTGCACTGCTTCTGTAGTTGCCGTTTTAACAACTTATTAACTAAATCAATGGATGTGATATTAAATATTGCATTTCTTCCTTCACAATGAATTGATTGAATTTCAATATTTTCTTGGGCATATGGAATTTCGCAAACTCGATAATTAAAATAATGGATTAATTGATATGCAAGCAAATATTAAAGTAGGTGTCCAACTTTCCAATAAATCAATCTTCTTTCACTACGTTTAATTATATACAACAGTTCTGTGTCCTGATCTGAAAATGATGTAATCTTAAAAAATTATAATATCCTATTACTGTTCGAGTTTCATCATTACACGAATTTAAAGATTTCATGCAGACATTTTGTATGTTCATAAAATTGTGAAAATTGAAATATTTTATATTCAATTCAATCATTAGAGATCTAAATGATATGGATAATGCATATTTTAATATTTTCATATTTTCATTTTGATACACGTAACCTACCACAGGTAATTTACAAAGTGCTGCTGTAATTAGTTTGGATACACGTTTATAAACAATATATCCAGACATTGCTCAAGCTGCACAATATAGGAATCAAGAAAATATCACTGGTCAGATATATCGTGCATGAAAATAGCAAATGTGGATGGAACCCATGTAACAAACCAGTCTGTAACGATATAGTTTGATATGTCAAGTTTTATCTCGATTCGATCCACACTGCGAAAAGTAGGTTAACATCAAATAGGTTGGTACTAATGAATTACTGATTTATTTACAGTCCGTATTAAGCTGTCTGAATATGATATGTATTTAATTTTAAGTTTCCGAAGTACCCTTATTAAAAGCAGTAATAATTTCTGGTTTCAAATTAATCATATTCGTATAGCTTATTAGAACCTTGGTAGTTCAATGGTTGGTATAAGGAAATTGAATGCAACAGTGCGCACAGTCAAATCTTGCCTATACCAGATGGGCTGGTCCATCTTAGTTTGTTTCAAGTAAGTCACTTTTCTGTATTGTCTTTGGCGCATTAAATGTTTCATCTGGTGATGTTCAGAAATAAAGCAAACAAGCAAGAAACAAAGAAGCTAATAAATGTTCATAAAACAATCCTTGTTGTTTGCCACTACAATACATTTTTCATAGATATATATGACGTAAGGAAATATCTTCATTTTGCAACCAATGAGAGTACGTGTTGCTGCTGAGATTTTCGTATGGAAATGAGAGACCTTTCATATATCGTTTCCATTGATACAGACAATTTTTTACAGATGTGCTGGATAAAGAGAGAGCACTTGTGACAAGACTTATTTTAGTTTTGCACCTTTGTACATTATGAAAACATCCTTATCAGAACATTTATTATCATGTTGAAAATCACCAGATTGTCCCAGTAGTTTGATGCAATAGATAGGGATGTGAAAATGTTTTCTAGAAACCTTGTCGCATTACATTGTTTATCTGTTGCTGTGCCATAATCAAATAACAAACAAGAAAGAAAGAACTAAAGAGACAATCGAGCAATGCTTTCCTGACACAATGCCAATTTTGCATTCAGATTTGTTGAGATGTACCACAGAACCGTGTGAGAGAAATGAAGTATACAAACATAATAGTCTTGCCGAAGGAATCATTAAGATTCATCCGTCGTACGCAGATTAGAAATAGTTATATTATCATATGCACTGATACAAGATATTTCTCACAGATGTATTACATATAAGAGACCAAATGTTTACATACTTGTTTCACTAGATGCAATGTGCACCTTTGTGGTTATGCCATCTTCTACATGAAAGGGTAATTTTGTTACGCACACTTCACATCTATTGCCATGATTAAAACAACAAATTGTGGGAGTCGTTCGCTGTAATGGAGAGGATTATAAACTGGTATCCAGCAGTTTTTATATCTACAATCACCTCAAACATTTGCAAATTAATTGATCATCGTAGTTTTTTATAATCAGTTTTCACGCTTAGACAATAACAAATGTCAACATAGAAATATTTAAAAAGACTATAAGCAATAGAATCAATCAAAACTCAAGGTGACTTTCGATGTGTGCAACTCCAGTTTCAAAGTGATGCTCCGTATTTTTATAACCTATGACTCGAGTTGAGCATTATTGCGATAGTTCAGTTTACATTGTATTTCATTCCTTTATTCCTTTGGTAGAATGAAAAAAATTTTTTTATTTGAATCAACATAATATCAATTAGTTTAATCAATATTACCACGCAACTTCATGAGCATGATAATAAATGGGCACTTCAAAATCTACTTACAGTTACAGCCGATTTAAATATTCAGTGTTTGATATCACAGAACACTGAAACAACCATAAACAAATGCAACTGTAACACACTCAAGTTACTGAATTTTAATGGAATCCTTTTCAAAAACAATATCCAGAATGGGACAAACTTAACAAATTCTATTCGAATATGACTTGTATTGCATTTTGAATTGGTATCTCATTCAAGAATATTTTACTGTAGATGTTATTCTTTGAAACATTGTGGCGTAGCAAAACTCATCAAACCTGCAGCTATTGTCTCAGCAATCCTAGGTTCATCAGTGCTCTATGTCTCTCCGTATTACATATGGAACCTGTTAAAACCAGGCGGCAGCACGGTGACCTATCAACTTCAAATGGGGCTATACATTTAATCGACACTGTATCAAACTTTTCGTGTCCGAAGGATAAATTATAAATTATCTAAGCCCAATATCCATGGCTCATGGGAAATAGACATCAGACAACCACCTTTCTGTGTGCTAGTTTACATTTGTTTTTCTTCATACCCATATTGCTGCAGATAATAAACAGAAACTTGAAACATTTGTATATATTAATAGCATGTGGCTTTTTCATTACAATTCATATATTCTTATTAGAGCTATTAAGTTTGTAAAATGTTGAGCGATTTGGGGGATTTAGTGAAGTTTCAATGCAAATTATTGATTGTTAAGGACAGATACAAGTCGGAAAGGATGGGTTATGGCAAATAGTTTCACACTTTCGTTGTTGCTAACCCGCAGTGATTAGAAATGATATGAATATACGCCCTCACAATTCATAATCCAGTGTCCGCACACCATATATTTCATATGTATTTATATTCTTATTTTAGTAGACAGCTGATATATTATACTGCCTGTGTAATGTTCTTATAACTCAAATATACTAGAAATTTATAGCCAAAAGGTAATAATTCTGTGTTTTATTTTCGATAATTTTAAGACATATGTTTAATGTACAGGTATTATTTGTGATAACTACACATATTATGAAAACTATTAAAAAGAACCAAATTAAATTTGGTTTAGGTAAAATACGTAGCGTAGCAACGTGATATATTTTCATAAGGTGAAATAATATAGAATATAAAAGGCCAAAGGACTCGAGAGATATATAAATATAGATTTATATAAATTTTACTAGAAAATACATGTTCATGAATAAATGAGAGCCTTTCTTCCGCCATATGTAAAAACAAGTTATCAAGAAAACAAATCTCACTAGTACCTTCTTAACAAATCAATATGTTAGGATTATAAATATATATATATATATATATATATATATATATATATATATATATATATATATATATATATATATATATATATATATATATATATATACTTATAAACCGTGATTTTGTTGTGTTTTCTGTAATTATTTAAATCAATCTTTCAAATTTGTGGTGCTGCTAAGAAAAGTATATTTGATAATTATTGTTGACAATGCCATAATCTGTTCGGGCTTTAACGTCGATACAGTTATGAAGCAAAGGATTTTCTTGGATGCCGTTGTACTTTGTCAACCTGGCAGACATGACAATGAGGTTCAAATTCCGTTATAGTCTTTGAATTTCGCTTGTTCCAGTTATTTGCTACATGAATTAGGAATCATAATTGTGTTACTACTGATATTTTTTGTCCAAATGCACAAGAACACAGCAAATTGTAAACATCAAACAGTTTATCATCATTTGAGAACTACTTGAATATGGGTTTTGCTTATGCTAGCCAACACATCCGAGCGCAAGTTAAATATCTAAATATAGCATTTGCTTGCTCAAAGAGGAAAATAGATATTATTTCATTAGATTACGTGTATCCGTTGCTCTCTAATAACATTGAGACGAGAATGTGTCAATTTGCTACCTAGCATATTAGTCAGGTATATTGAAATTATTAAAGTTTATAATTAAACATTTCAAGCGAGTTATCATCAGGAATGAATTTTTATTGTCTTGTATTATTTCCACATTACACATTATTTTTTGAACGTGCTCTCCATGTTTGATCTTCTCAGACCATTTAGGGAGGCCATCTTGCATTTTGTAGTATTTGTACTATTTTCATATATCTTTTTTCAAGCAGCTTTTTATTTTTTTTAAAGAAGTGTTCATCACTATCTTCATTGTGCAGTAGATCTAGTTGTTTATTTTAGCTTAGATCCCACGGTACAGGTCAGATTGTTTCATCATGTTTTAATAGATCGCTATGTTGTTCTTCTAGTTTATCGTGTTTGATCTTTCTTTCTGCTTACCTTTTTATTCTCTTTTTTTCCCTCGCCTCCTGCGGTGGTAATTCTATTGGCATTATACTCGCTTTATGCTGGTTAATTGGAATTTGTTTTTGTTTTGGTGGCTGTTGATGGTTTGGCTTTTACAGTTGATTTTCTTTTAGTTTGGATGGCTGATTCTGTTGCTGGTGCTTCAACAAGTATTGTCGTTGTTCTATTTCATTTTCATGACCTTTTTTTCAAAGTGTGACAAGTTTTCTCACATTTACTGCACTTACGACGAAAATGCAGCCTATATACCAGTTTCTGACTAGAGAACAATTTGATAGAAGGCCTTCTTTAGTTCTTTCAGTTTACTTTTTCTATTTCAAAATTATGTTAACATTATATATTGATGTACATGGTATTTTGTCTGCGGTTGCTTTCAATGCTGGTATTTCGAATTTTTCCTTGAATCTTTCCTTAACAACAGCTATTGGTATTTCGAGAGGAATATCGATGATATACAGATTTCCTGTTTGCTTTTTAATTCTCCTTAGGATTGGGTTGGGTTTCTTTACTGTAATCAGTAATTTCCTTATTCTCATTTCTAAATTGGGTAATATTGATGTCTTTTCTTTGGGTCTTGTGATATATCGTTTTTTCCATCTTTGTTTATCGAGTTAATCTTCATCATGGGGTTGGGATATTGGACTTTCATTGCAACCATTACTTCTGTGAACGTTGGAAAGTTTTCTTTTGGAATGTTCGTAATACCCAGAAATTGAGTCCCTTTTTGATAACAGGTTTCCAGGAAGGATCCCTCTTCTCTGTGTATCCTTTTCAAAATGAAAAACAAGTATATTTCAAATTTGTTTAGAATGTTTATGACTTCCATCTTTTCTCGTGCAATCCTTTAAGTAAAGTTCACTCTTTTTTGGCTTTTTGTTTTGTTCGTTGTTTTTCACAATTTATATAGTATCTCATTTAAAACTTGTTTATAGTTCGTGATGTAAAAGTCTCATGACATAGTTGGTTCGTGTTCTTGCTGGCTGTCTTCTTTGTCCTGGACAATTTTTTGACTTGACTGAAAATCTTAGGACTTGACTCTGTCGTAAACGACTTTGCAAATGTTCACCTTAAACATTATGATCTATATCTGCTAACATAAAAGTTCAAAACGAATTATAAATACATTATTTGCTAAGTCCAATAAACATGACATCTTTCAAGAGTATTGGCTGTATGATTTAATATTATGTCTTAGTTTCCCAAAGTCCATCGTCAACAATACATACGGACATTTTATCTCTTCAAACAACTTTACGTTTACTGGCAAACATTATTTGCAAACCTCTTCAGGCAAATGTTTCTAATAATCCCCTAAAGGCAAATATTTCTTGTAATCAAGCATGTCAATGGAATTCTAAATTCATAATCTCCAGGTGGAAATAATTTTGTGTTGAAACATATGTATTTGTATACTCCAAGGCGTCACAGAAATATAAATTAATAACAGGGAGTTTTGCTTAAATCAACAACCAATTCAACGTCTTAATGCCACTCTGTCATGTTGTTTTCATATGCTACTTATTATCGCGGAACAAACAATCGTCTTTCAGAATAGTATAGTGTTCCTTCGGATAAGCCGTAATATGCCTGTAGTGTTTTTCCCGTAGACGGGACAAGTGTGTCGGATACAAACTGTTTGTAAAGACATAAAGACAATGTGCTCGCATATTTTTTAACGAAAAAGTTAACGAAACGATGATAAATGTGTATTGCCTCATCTCAAAAATATAACTTTCGTGATGATAACTGTATTGCCTTGATATGGATACTAAATTTAATTGCTTGTCTGTTAGATGACTTTTTATTCCACGATATGTTATTGTAATCTAACTTTGTTTCCTGTACTTTACTTTGTCCAAAATTGAGTTCAGTTCCCTTTGTCCCGATTAACATTTTGTTTCTTTTAATTGATGTAAATAACTGATATTAGACTCATTATTCTCTGTGGGTATGAGCTCATGGACCAAATTATTATTCACGTTAACAAGATGAGGTAAACATGTTGATTTGGGTTAGGATTCTGGGGATTCCAAAGCGAATTTTGTAGGGTATTATAGTTTAAATAAACAACGTTTATTAGATCATTCAAGATGGCTATGTTCCATTACCCTTGTGGTTTGCTTTCCACTGTGCATGATGCTATATGAATACTGATTTAAGTAATATTTTCCCTTTTCGTGAGTCTGGTATAATTTCTATGTAATGTTCACTAATTTGTTTGACAGCACTACTGTTGAAACGGCAATACTCTCCTTGGCTTCTTTGTTATTTGAGAGACTTGAATTTGAGTCAGGCTTAGAGCAAAGTAGTACACTGTTCAGTTAACATCTTTCGAGCTTCCATTTATCATTGTGGAGTGTTAAATTGTGTCATATACTTACAGATATTGCAGAATGTATCCTCCAAGTGTCACTTACTAAAGTTTACCTATTTCATTATTTCAATTCATTTTTGGAAAACCATGTGATTATTAGTAAATTACGGGTCGACTTAACATGTTCCACTTACTTGGTGCAAAAGAGGAAGGCCAAATTTCAAAGGTTCCAAAGTTGGCTTCAGGAGTTGAGTGGATATATAAATAACCTTTGTGTTTGATTGCAAAGATGAAGCAATGTGTGAATGTATGTTCATTCACGGAGGTTTCAATTGATCGATGCCACGGTACGATAAAATAAACAGCATTAATTTTTCTTACTTACATACATACATACATACATACATACATACATACATACATACATACATACATACATACATACATACATACATACATACATACATACATACATACATACATACATACATACATACATACATACATACATACATACATACATACATACATACATACATACGTACATACATACATATATACTTTGTCGTGATTCAGCAAATAAAGATCTATATAAATGGATGCTACGTGTGAGGCACATCAAACTGCCACTAGATTTTAGTTAATGTTAATGTTATGCAAAGCAAAATATTAAATTTTCGCAATGAAAGAGAATACCACATGTCTAGATTTGCGATGGATAACGACAGCATTTAATGCATGACTTAATTACAATATGAAGTATTTTACGTGTTTGATAATTATCAAAGGGATTATAGTTCTCATGCTGAACGTATTTTCACAACCTATGTAAGATCCATCTGAGTGTAATGGGATTCGTAATGCCTATATAAGAAATTAAAATATTTTTACCTTTAGTATCCGTGGCCTAGCGACTCGTTTCCTTTCAGTATGAAAGCCTACGACTGGCATTTAAACTGAAGACTGATACATTGATCAGTCAGCTTATAATCTTAAGTTTAAACACCTGTTCAAACTTCAAACAATATCTGGATTATACTAGAGTTCAGCTTGTTATGACGAAAGCACACGTTTTTTGTTGATACAGTGATATAAAATGTTTAATGTAGCTATTTTTGGCAATATGTCACCTGCATTCTCTTCATTTACGATAAGCACTGCAAATATTGAACACCTGGCTCTGATGTAGATAGATCTTATATCTAATGTCACTGTTAATGCATAGTGTCCTTTAAACATTTTTATTCCTTGAAGGAAACTTTCTAGTTGCAATAGAAAAAATGGAACGTCAGTTTTTGATAAAAACAAATAACATAAATTCCTTCTTACATTACGATGTTATAAAGCATATAAGAAGATGATTTTTTTTTGTTTGAGTGAAAACATAAGTCAGTTCATAATGTAATTTGATCCGTTTTATCAACGATCCGAAGTATTGAAGTTTTGGTCCGCTTTATTTTCACCCATTATACATTTGTGTTATCATGACAAATTCTCAACTAGGTTAACAATCGAATATGATAATGTTAAACAATTTAACTGTACAAGAATGAAGGTGAATTACATTACCATGCGTTGTCCAGAATACGAATTTTTATCATCTTTTTGTTTACCATATACCTACATATCTAAGGACCCAAATTACAAACAGATAACCAAAGCAGCTCAACGTATTGTTAGTAATTTTATATTTTACTTTATAAGTGGGCTGATGGTAACTTAAAAGTAATTATTAATATATACGCTACGGAAAATCTTAATGGTAGTGGTGGTGGCAGGATAGTGATATGTTGATACAGATGTTGCTGGATGTCAAGAAGAGTGTTATCACTAACCAGTGATCAGTAGGTTAAACTTGTTGCTATTATATGTTGAGTTACTTAATATTATAATGAAAAACAATTTTTTGACCTCAGAGTTTGCAAATTATATATGTTCATTAGAAAACAAAACAGCTGATAATATATATATATATACACTTTTCTTGTTTCGATTGCAACGTATTTCACTGTAGAGAAAATATGTCGTGCCACTTACTTAGCATATACATCATTAAAAAACAACACTATAAAACATATGTCCGATTTTAATGTGCATGTATAAGACTTGTGTTTATTTTGTTGTTTTGATATGATTTACTACTGGAGGTTTGCATTATTTATTGGGCTCTTTTCTTCTATATCTTTGGTGCACAAGATTGCATTATAAGTGTGCCATTATTAGAGAAATTAACCACACACATATCATTCCAATTGTGATCGCTTGAGCAGCTGCTTAGCGGACTACAACAATAATCCCACCGATGACTCTTTTTATAACACCAAAAGTAATCTCCAGTGCCGTGCAATCCGCATGGATGCGATGCAATACAATTATCTCCACTAACGGTTCTCGTACCAGATTTACCACAGAATGCTCTTTGGTCTCCAACATCACATGACATAAACTGGCCAGTAGAATCTACTTCGCATGGACCAATGCAGCAATAATCCCAATTCCTGCGTGTTTTACACCAAGTGTACTTTTGACCATAATATCCACACCCGCTTTTACTTATACACTTGTCGTTGCCAACAGTTACTCTTTTCTGGTCACGCAGTGATACAGATTGCTCATCTCCTTTAATATTTTTCTCTTCAATCTCATCTAGTATTTGCATACATTGTGAATAAGCAAACAGGACAAAGCAGAATATCACTGGTCTATACATCCCAATTCTTCCTAAATGAAAATGATATGATTTAATTGGTGAATCGAATATTTGTTATTAACATCTGGTTTTAATTATGGATTGCCATCGATATGTTCATTGTTTATTTTACTTTCCTGTTTAAAACTAATTTTCGTTTATATTCTATCCTGTCTCAAAACCCGATTTCGCATGGAAAAGTATGATTCGAGGTTCTATTATGAAAGTATGAATCAATTGATAGATACTCATGTAATAAAATATGTCTCCTAATTCCCATCGAATATGAATGCTCTGATTTTAAGAATAATGCAACTCTTCTTTGTTCATTTTTATTATTGTTCCACCATTATTAGTATATAAATTTAAACATATGAAACAGACGTTTCGTAAGTCCATACAAATTCTGAAAATTGCTGCATTTTACATGTTTTGAAATCCACAAACGTATAAGTTATGCAAACAGTGTACATTTGAAATGTTTCAAACATTGTCAGCACACACTTCTCGTGAGACTCGCATTACATACCACAAGTATTGTCCACATGCACGTTTGTAAATTAGATTCAAAACACTTTTTAAGAAACACTATTTCACATTACTCAAGTGTCACAACTGAGGATGCAAGAAGCTCAATAGTCAAATATACTGTGCTTAAAAATAGCAAATTGAGAGCAGGACTTATGTAATAAACCGCATTAAAAAACGATATATTTTCACATGTCACTTTAATCTCAATTTTGAATCTTATTTCAAATAGTTGACATGATATATTTACAATCTGTATTAAGCTGCCTACATTTGCTTTGTCCTTAATTTAATAACCAGGTAACACCCTTATAGCGATATTGTGAACTATACTCTAGTTTCCACATTGTTTTAATAATCTAAGCTCCTCTCTAACATTTGGTGACTAGTTTACTATCATTTATCTTTATAATCATTTTACACAGATAGAAAATAACATATGTCAACATAGGAATAGTAAATAATATATCCTTAATAGAGATAATGAAACCTTTCAAAGTGTTAAAATTATGATTAAAACTGATAGACCGTATCTTTAGAACCAATGACTCAATTATACAACATTATTGCTAATATTCAGTTTACATTGTATACTATTTCTCTGTACAATGAAAAAATCGTTTTCATTTGAGTCACCATATTTAGTTTTGTTTAAAAATATTTCTACATGGATTTAGGAGCATGCCAATTAATGGTCCTTTCCACTATCTGCTTTAGATTGCATCGGATTAAACTATTGGTGACAAATTGACAGAAAACTGAAATCCTTATACATAAATACAGTGGAAACACAATCACAGTTCTGTATCATTGATAACATTGAGTATGTGGTTTAGATAATTCTTTATCATTGACAACATTGGGTATGTGGATTAGAGAATTCACTCTCGACACACACATATACGTCAAAACTCAAGTTCAAATGGAAATCACGTGTATATTAACTCTATGTTTCACTTATGTATTACATCATCAAAACGTGATCGATATATTTAAGAACGGTTCAAGTCACCATGATAACGCTAAAAAGGCTCTACGTGAAATAAATGGAGTTCGGATTTTGTATCGAAGAAGATCAAAAGGGCTATATGTCGCTTAACATGGACCAAATATGGATATAACATTCACAATTGCCAACACTTGGAAAAATAATCCATAATATATATATATATATATATATATATATATATATATATATATATATATATATATATATATATATATATATATATATATATATATATATATATATAGTATTTAAATTTATATTTTTTTTGCCATATGTTTTGGAAGTATAACCCAATGCACATGCAATAATGATGGCTATCCAAATACTTATCTCCGTAAAAATAATTGATAAATTGTACAAATCGATGATATTGAGCCTTAAAATGAAACATTACCGAATTCGTCCAATTAAGATTCACCGCCGGAAACTCGTTTGTTTCTGAATTAGCTTGAGAGTGTTATGAATGAAAAATGTTTGGTGTCTTCTATAAACTGCCTACTTATATTCGCTTGGTTTCCACACGTGTGATCAACTGTAGCATCTAGCTTGCAGTTCGCTATATGTGATCTTTATCCATGACTTCGAATGTTATATATATGGCACCATAAATACATGCACAAATAACTGCCTTAACATAATGTTAATAATAGAAGAAGGTATAGCTTTGGCAAATCAGGGAAGGCAGTAGGAGGTGCTTCTCCGTAACCTGGGATTGGGCGTTAATTTGGTTTGACAGGTTTCGAAATTGTATTTTAAGGCATAGGAATAAGCACAACAATTGAAACTCCTTCCCAATTTAACCGGTGGTAAGCCGTCTTTAGAAGGAAAATACGACAATATCCTAAATTGTACTCCCAGTTTAAAGGTATATGTCTACTTTGATTTGCTGTCTTTGCCCTTAATCCGCATGAGATGTTAAGTCTGTAAAACGTTCCCAAATGTAAAGCGTTACTTTCGCGGTTATGTACAAAATCATCACTAATTTATTTTGTCCTTTAAAAAAATTAGAATTTAAAAGAGACTATATTTTTAAAGTTGAATGCAATGTTACGTGTAGATTGTGTCAAAATATCGTTCAATGCGGTAACAGATAATTCCAATTAAAGAAGTAAATTTGCAAAATGCATCAGTTGGATGTTACTAATTTCTTCAAACCGAATTCAGACACATCATGAAAAGAATAAGAAACTTCTCATATTGTTGTATCACAATACCAATAACCTAGCTTTGTAAAGTTAAATTAAGAAGGTTAGAGATTGCTTCTTAGGAAATAAATAAATTATTTTAGCACGACTAACATTCAAGCGACGATGACCGCATTAATATAAGTGATTGTGTTGTATAATTATAGTGAAATATTGATATTGGACTTGAACTGTACTGGTATAATTATGCGACCCAAGCCAGTCAGATAAAGAAGACTAAAATAAAATTACTATATTGGCTTCGGTCAATTCATATTTAATGCATGAGTGAACTCCTACAAAATTGTGTCATGCATAATCGAGAATGGTAAATCGGCTCTGGGAAGCAAAATAAAGCTTCTAATAACCATCTTTCTGGATTGATTTTCTAGATCACCCGCCACTGAGTACGGAACATTTATTATGAATTTAATTTTATCATTTATTAGACTGCTGTGACTGAAATACAAGATAAATGATTGGATGTTAGTATGTCAATGAAACAAAGACTGACTCTTTGATCAGCTAACATATATGAGTAAGTTTAGAAATAGTTGTTCCGCTTCAAACATGATAAGTATGAACCAGATCTTCATAAGACGGTCGGATCACATTCAACTCTCTACTGAACAGATGACGTAAAGAAGCTTAATTTGACCATTGTTAGTAACAAATGAAGTATACTGATATATATATATATATAATATATATATATATATATATATATATATATATATATATATATATATATATATATATATATATATATATATATATATATATATATATATATATATATATATATATATATATCTTATAGTGGTTAACAGTTAACCGAAATGACATTTGTCGTAATGCATAGTGTTAATCGATAAATAAATGTGTCGACCAATAGTTAATGCAGAGCAAAGTAGTGGAGAGTAAGGAGTGCCAATAATTTACTGGCACTGTGTTGCTAGTACTCTAAACAGAAGTCATGAAATAGCAACTGAGAGAGCCGTCCTGCTCTAAGTTCTGAAATTTCATTACAAACAATACAACAATATGATGACGATAAGCAATAGCAAACTAGGGTTCTGCTGCGATACCATCCAGGCTACACATTGAATTCTTGCTCATATTAATTCGATATTTAGCAGAATTTTTAAACCACTGGCTTTCAACAGATAAGAGATCAATCAGTTTTACGTCTGTTCGTAAGATGGGGTCTGTGAGTTGTTTAATGTTAAGGACATTTTTCTTTACTAAGATGTGAGATTGGTAAAATATTAACAAATTATTTTTCTCCCAAATCATTTTCAACAATATCATGCAATAAGTCTACCTTTACAACTTACACATATTGGAATTAATGATAAACATTTTTATGTTTAACAATATTTCACACAAAAAGCAGACTGTTCTTATCGATCTTTAAACTTCAGAACCAATAGCATTTTTTGTCTGGTGTGTGTCAGGGATTTATGATTTGATTAATTCATACTAATGATTTTGTCGCATAAATAGAGTGGTATATAATATTTCTGTTAATGAAATTTTGATACAAAATCAATTTTGAGTAACCAACTCGGGTTGCTGGTTTTCATAATGACGGCCATAAAAGATGAATAAAAACTGATGGTGAATGTTTTGGCTTAGTTTGTTTCAATGGAAGCGTAGGCGACGAACATATAGGAAATAAACAAACATTATCCACAACGTTCATTATGTTGTTATTTTTAATGTTTTGGGACTGAACTTAATTTTCAACTGCAAGATAGGCTACATATGGCAATTTTCCATTTAGTTTGGGATGAAACAACTTTAGTATATATGCCAATTCTGCCACATTCTGTAATAATGACTGGATTGTTTGGTGTCTGTTCTGCCTTCAGCGGATTTCGTCAGCGAGAGAAAAGTGTGCTGACGTCTTTTAATGTTTGAAAACATAATTTGAGCAAAATATGAAGTCTTCAATTCCAGTTTTCAAAAGGTGCTAAGGAAAATAATATTCATTTTATTTTGAGTGAATAAGGGAAATGTAATTCAAAATGTGTAATCAAGCTTGAGAACCAATGACATTGATTATCCTAATCGGATTATAATAATGTTCATTTTATTTTAAGTGAGTAAGGAAAATGTAATTCAAAATGTGTAATCAAGCTTGAGAACCAATGACATGAATTATGTTATTCGGATTTGCAGAACTAATAAATTACATTTTGATGAAAATGAGGATGTAAAATTTAAATAATTTTTTGTCATTCTTACTAACAGCTAAGGAATATAGTTTATGACATGTCACTTGCATCCGAGCATTGTATGACCTGGCTAGCGTATATCGCGTACCTAAATGCTAAGTATTGTATCACAAAAGTTAACTCGGAATGTGGCAAACCTGCTGATATGTGGCAGTCCAAGGTACATCTGCTTTATTTCATTCACGTATCTAATCGATCAAACCGTAAAGCGTCTACATGATTGTACATGATTGGTTTACAAAGACGTTCCAACTACATTAGCGGTAAATAAGGTTCGAGATCGTGAATGCAATATAGCAATATACTTCCCAATCACACACAACGTAAAGTTAAGAGAGAAACTATGAGCACATAATAAAATATCATTTCAAATCCGCTTTACGTTTATGTGAGCAAGAGAAATTTTAATTTAACGTAGGTGGAACGATTTTTAAGTCATATTGCTGTGATGTAGGCAGTGTGCCTTTTATAATGTTGTCTAACACTTTGCTTCATTCTGCAGTCATATAGCATATTGTCCCACCCAATCACATTATTCTGACACGAGGCAAACCGGTCCTAACACAAACCTCATAATGCTGAGAGCTGCAGCTGTTGGTACCATTTTTATAAATCATTGATATGATTCGTCCTGGGATTGAACCCACAAACTCCCGCATCCGTGGCGGACGCTCGGACCACAAGGTCACCGAAGTGGTCTTCACACATTCAGTTTCTCATAATTAATCAGTGCCAAAGCCCTGTTCACTTTTATTTTAATATTATTAGTTTAAATTATACTTTGAAATGACAGCATCCACAACGTATGTCAATTTCAAGTTTTAACGTGCTCTGACGTTGCAGCATGTAAACTGTTTTCTCGATATTAATATTTTAAACCTAAGTGTAGCCATTATAAATAAACAATATGTAAAGGTGATATGTTTGCAAATTTTCAACACGTTTCTCATCAGATATATCAGCACTTTATAAATGGCGACAGGCAAACAATAGTCAGGAAATACAACGCATTTAATGGATTGAAAACTGTAATCCTATGTATAAGTCACTTGTTGGTTGTTGTATTGGTTTGAGAAATTTCAGGAGGAGATAGATAACTAAAAGCTTAAAGTGCACCATTTCTTACAGGATCAGATTTCATACAACCGTTTAAAATGTCGATCAAGTGAACTGGCTCTTGGAGACGCAGTTACAAAGAAGAACACAAATAGTGTGGTTCATAAAGTGTGCTGTTGTTCCAAAAACTAATATACACCAAAGAAAATAATCCGCTATCGAGAATTCGTTGGCTTTAATGATGACTGGACAAAATATTGAAACGTGTATTAATTCAGCTCCTTCGCTGATTAATGTTTTCAGAGATCAAAACCCCTTATTTAAATGAATAAAATGAAAGCCAGAGTTTATTTTAAATGGAGTGCGATATTGGAAAGGTGCAACATCGACATTAGGCGTATCAAAGGAAACCGCGATCAGATTGACGATTTCGATTCGGGTATCTATCTATCTATCTATCTATCTATCTATCTATCTATCTATCTATCTATCTATCTATCTATCTGTCTGTCTGTCTGTCTGTCTGTCTGTCTGTCTGTCTATCTATCTATCTATCTATCTATCTATCTATCTATCTATCTATCTATCTATCTATCTATCTATCTATCTATCTATCTATCTATCTATCTATCCATCTATATGTCTGTCTATCTACCTATCTATCTACCTATCTATCTATCTATCTATCTATCTATCTATCTATCTATCTATCTATCTATCTATCTATCTATCTATCTATCTATCTATCTATCTATCTATCTATCTATCTATCTATCTATCTATCTATCTATCTATCCATCTATATGTCTGTCTATCTATCTATCTATCTATCTATCTATCTATTTATCTATCTATCTATCTATCTATCTATCTATCTATCTATCTATCTATCTATCTATCTATCTATCTATCTATCTATCTATCTTTCTATCTATCTATCTATTTATCTATCTATCTATCTATCTATCTATCTATCTATCTATCTATCTATCTATCTATCTATCTATCTATCTATCTATCTATCTATCTATCTATCTATCCATCCATCCATCCATCCATCCATCCATCCATCTATATATCTATCTATCTATCTATCTATCTATCTATCTATCTATCTATCTATCTATCTATCTATCTATCTATCTATCTATCTATCTATCTATCTATCTATCTATCTATCTATCTATCTATCTATCTATCTATCTATCTATCTATCTATCTATCTATCTTTCTGTCTGTCTGTCTCTCTCTACCTCTCTCTGTTTCTCTCTCTCTGTTCCTCTCTCTCTCTCTCTCTCTCTCTCTTTCTATATATAGATATATATATATATATATATATATATATATATATATATATATATATATATATATATAATGCCACTTTTCATTAATGCTCTTAAATGTTTGTGATTATCTATAATTGCAAATAATATATTTCATTTAATTGTTTAATAATTATTATAAAATCTACTTTAAAGTTATTGTATCGAAACTATACATTTTTCTAATTTGATAGTTTAGTCAGTGATTGGTAGTAGATTTAAAATATTACCCATTCGCTTTGTGATTTTTCATAATTTGTTAATTTCATTGATAACTGATAACTATGTTATTCAGCTTTCACAAGCATGTTCGTCTAGTTTCTGAACAGTAAGTAGTAAAGCATATTTGCCAACATCGATGCAAACTTATTTTCGTGACTGACAGAGGTTATATTAGTGTATTTTCTCAGACACCATCAGATGTTTGGTAAATAAACAAGTTACAAATGGACAGGTTTCACCTGTTGTTTAACAATCTATTAAAAATATTCTTACCCAGGTGGTAGAAGTCTTATTTCACTCGTGGGTCACGATGCTCTTCAAACACTTTGGTCGAAATCCTGACATGAAACCATTAGCTACGCTCTGAGTAACACACCGGTTACGATATTGCCCATAATACCTGCAGATGACTTGTTTTAATGGATTTTACGTTCTTTTCACCTACACTATTGTATGCGTATTTGCAAAGCGAATAATAATATTAACAAAACTTTCTAGAACTTGTAGTTGTATATAATACCCAACGTAAAGTATAAATATATATATATATATATATATATATATATATATATATATATATATATATATATATATATATATATATATATATATATATATATATATATATATATATATATATATATATATATATATATATATATATATATATATATATATATATCTTACTTTGTGACTCTTTTGATGATGTAAGTTAGGAAATATGTTATGCCAGTTTCAAGTGAATATTTTCCACGTATAATAATGATTAACTGTATTTTACAGTGTCGTGCGGAAATTAAAATTATTTTAAAGAGTTATCCATGTCAGGATTAAAAAGATTTTACACAAAAGAACGCACAAAGATAAGCTTACATAATATATAAAATGATACAAATTTTCTATTATATGTGCGTTTGACAGACATTTACGTATGTCTATATTCATGATCATGTCTTATAAAAATAATAGCTGAATTAGGAACACCTTCATGAAACTAGAAAAGGATTTGTGTGTAATTTAGATTTTTAATCTAGCTTTAACAATCGCTACGAAGTCTGCAGTGTGGCAGTTTATAGTGATATCTAGGACTGCAGAAATGTAACATGATGTTCCTCCCAATCACATTATCCTGACACCAGGCCCAACAGTCCTAACACAAACCTCTGGATGCTGAGCGTCAAGCGGGGCATCTGTTAGTACCAATTTTAAAGTAGTTGATATGACTCGGCAGAGCTTAGAACCCTCAACCTCCCGCATCTTAGCCGGACGAACTATCCACTAGTCGTCCGAAGCGGTAGAAAATATTAAAAGGAGACATAATTTGGTTTTATTTTATTTGACATACCTGCGTATACACTTACCGTTCACTTGTTAGTTATGAGATAAGTCCTACAACTGAATATAATTAACCGTTCACGTCCAAAGAGACCAAAAGTTCCGATTTACTAGTATGTATTGTACGTATTTATAATGCCTTACTTTAAATATGTGAGACAACAAATATCTTTGTAAGAGATACTGGATGGGTTAATAAATTTACAGCGGAGAACATTTGCAACGATTGTAATATCCATGGTATCCTACATGTATTCAAGAAAATTTGCTTTTAGTACCATTATTGGCTGCCACTTGTTTCCTATTAGACACTGCAGTCTTAAACATGACGTAGAATTTGTAGTAAGTATTGCATTTACATTCTTTTTATGTAACATATTATCTTAAAACGATATCATTCAACAGTGATGCCAACAAAGGAAGGATTTATCCTGTTTGAGCCTAAATTTATGTCCGAGGTGCTTTAATTTCTTTCAATACTTTAACTGGTTGTTTCAGTTTTGAATGAATTTAGAGCTTATTCGAAAATGTATGCTGTGACATGCACGCCATTAAACTATGACTATAACGACATTTTGAACACAATAATTAGATTTGAAGACATACGTTATATAATTACATCCTTTTATTTGAGATAGAGGATATTTTATAATTTTTAAAGTTTTAAATTGCATACACAACACATATAAGAAGCTAATCGGAACATTACCAAATTTAAGCATTATCAATTGTGAATAATAGTACACATTTTAGGCCGAAATATACAGGTTTTTATTGTTGGTGTAATTGATCTTCTTTAGTTGTCATTGGTACACATAAACGCTGGAGCATTGAATGCTTAAACATTATTTAGGAAGTGTGTACAACTACTACGCGTTTATACAGCAATATCAAGGAAACTGGTTTTGAAAAAAATCATTTTCTGTTCAGTTTCAATTATTTATGGAAGCATCAGCTTCTTGAGAATGCAAACGAATCCTAAAGTTTAAACATTCAAATAGATGTTCTTGTTTTGCGAAATATTCACTATCATGTAAGTTAGATTCATTACGTAAGTTTATCGTTCACATACAAGATAGCGTTCTCAAAGCGTTTTGTTTTATGTGTTCCTAAGATTTTGATAATAATAAAAGCTCAATGATACAGCAAAAATATATTTGCATTTGCTGAAACATATTTGTTTAAAATATGATTGACTTCGAAAATAATTTTAACTATATTAAATAGAACTCTCAGGAAAATCCCCTGAATAGTTTGAAAGTTTGGACTCAAGTTATTATTTGTTCAGTGTATTGGGTAACAAACCAAATGTTGTGAAATTTTTACTTGACGGTTTTCCGATGATTTAATTTAGAGAGAGTTTGTCACTAAGGAGACTCTTCAGCACCCGGCTTAGTTTTGATAGAAATTGAACTTATTGCTATGGAGATAAAAATAACACAATTACAACAGTCAGTTTCGACAACGAAATCGAAATCAAAATAGGCGAGAACACTGCTGTGTTTGATTAGACTGTTCTCCATGGTCATTTAAGACATCCATGCATATAAATTATACCACTTTGCCTCGGTATTTGGTCTGTACAGCAATGTGTTGTAATCACGATTTAATTGGATTAGAAATTAAATCCTTTCTGAAGGATAAATATATCACAAAATTGATATAAAATATTGAGATAAATATATGTATTCATACATGTTGCAGACGGAAAGCCTAATTCCTCACAATGGTAATTACGGTTACAAGTGGAAATGATATGGATGTCTTGAATTGTGTTAAATGTAGAGACTGATGTTTGTTATTGTTTTGAATATTTAATGTATTTATTAGTCTGTTAGTTTTTAATTGTGTTATTCCAGTACATGTTATTGTGATATAACAATGTAACCTGGACATGACCTTGCCCAAAATTGAGTTCAGATCAGTTTGACCTGACTGACTTTTAAAAATGTTGGTATTTTGTTTCCTTAAACAGTTAAAAGGAGCTTCATCACTTTTATGTGTATGAGCTTATGGACCGCATTATTTTTCAGGTAGAAAAAGAAGTAAATATTTTGATGAGATTCATGGTTATGGAGTTTCTCAAGTGAAATATATAGAGTATTTTGTTTTACATTGACAAGGATCATGGGATCATTCAAAAAGGTCATTTTATATTAGGTAGTGGTTGTTTTAAAACAATGCTAATTTGTGAGAAAGAACTACTTTATCTCGTGACTGTAAAGATTTTATGCTGTTATCAGTTTGAGCTGAATTTTGATTTCCTAAAATTATTGAATTCAAGTGATTATTTTGTAAGAAATACAAAAATGCTCTGACAAAATGTTTGGATCATAACAGTCATTGGAATTTATACTCAATCTAAACCTAAAATAATATTTATTATTCACCGAGAGACTGTTCACATATTAATACGACGAATGCCACGAAGAACACGTTATCCCCTTTAGTTTTGGATCACATTAGGATTTGGTCTAAGTTGTATTAAGGACATTTTATTACTAGAACTTTTACATTTATTTTTTTTGGGATTATTTGTGAATTACTTCGCAAAACTGCAAGCTTTCATTTCCTATTTTTCACTTTGTATTCTATGGAAGTATATTATTTATTACATTGTTAAAACCTTGCTGTCTTAAAGCATAGTAATGTATCAACATTATTTAACAGATACACAATTCTCATACAGATAACTCTGTGTTATCATGGTAAATTTCATATATATATATATATATATATATATATATATATATATATATATATATATATATATATATATATAATAAAGCAATAATTCCAGTTCATGGCTGTGTAACACAAGCTGTATTTTGTATTTCCATGAAATCCGCACGCGTTGTCTGCTCTAAAGTAATCGTTACCAACGGTAATTCTGGTTAGGTTATGTAGTGATGCAGATTAATCATTTCTATTAATATTCTTTTAGACAGTCATAGGTCATGTTTGCATACATTGTGGATCAGGAAGTAGTAAAAAGTCGAAAATGAGTGCTCTAGATATATCTGAACATTTTACAAAATAGAAACTTAGTAAGCATTAATCAGTAAATCGAATATTTATCTTGACCGTCGTATTTGAATGATTGCTGGTCATCGTATATTTAGACTGCTTATTGTACTTGCCGGTTTACCAATTTATTTCCTATGTCATTGGATGTGATATTAAATGTTACATTTCTTTTGCAATGGATTGATTGAATTTCAATATTTTATTGGGAATATGGAATTTCGCACACTCGATTATTAAAACAATGGATCAATTGATATGCATGCAAATATTATAGTAGGTGTCCACATTCCATTAAATCACTCTCCTTTTGCGATATGTAATTATGTATAACAATTGTGAGTTCTGATCTGAATATAATGTAATATTAAAAAATTTAATGTCCTATTATTGTTCGATTATCATCATTACACGAATTTAAACATTATATGCAGACATTTTGTATGGTCATACAATTGTGAAAATTAAAATATTTTATATTCTATACAATCATTTGTCATCTAAATGGTGTGGAAAATGCATACAATAATACAATAATATTTTCAAACATTGCAAACTCACTCATTTTGTAATATACATTTTACCTACAAAGAGCTGCTGTAAATTAGTTTCAATGTACATTTTTATAAACAATATATCCCGAAATTCCTCAAGCTGCACAATATAGGAATCAAGAGAGCATCACTAGTCAGATATACCATGCGTGAAAATAGCAAATGTGGATGGGACGCATGTAACAAGCCACTCTGTAACAAAATATTTTGATATGTCAGTTTTTATCTCGATTCTATCCACACTGCGAATAGTAGGATAGCATCGGATAAGTTAGTACTAATGACATACTGATTTATTTACAGTCCGTATTAAGCTGTCTAAATTTGATCTATTTAATTTCATGATTATGTAATACTTTATTAAAAGCAGTAATAATTTCTGGTTTCAGATTGATCATATTGGTATAGCTTTTTAGAGACGTGGTAGTTCACTGGTTGGTATACGGAATTTGAATGCAAGCGTGCGCACATTCAATTCATGCGTATATGTATACGAGACAGACTGGTCCTTCGTAGTTTGTTTCAGAGTAAGTCACTTCACTCTCTTTTCTTTGGATCATTAAATGTTTCATCTGGTGATGTTCAAAAATAAAGCAATTAAGCAAAAAACAAAGAAGCTAAAAAATCTTAATAAAACATTCCCTGTTCTTTGCAACTACAACACATTTATCACAGACATATATATGAAATTGATGATGTAAGGAAATATCTTAATTTTGCAACTGCTGAGTGTACCTGTTGCTGCTAGGATACCAAAGAAGGCACCAATCTTCCTATGGAAATGATAAACCTTTCATATGTCGTTGGTATGGATGCAGACGCTATCTTACAGATTCGCTGGATAACAGGAAAGCACTTGCGACGATTTATTTTCAGTCTGTGCTATTTACACCTTTGTGCAGTATGAAACCATCTGTATCGGATCTTTTATTATCATGTTGAAATTCAGCAGATACTCCCAGTAGTTTGATGCAATAGATTTGTTGAGATTTACCGCAAAACTGTGTGGGAGCGATGAAGTATACAAACATATAATACTCTTGCCTAAGGAATCATTAAGAATCATCCGTCGTACGCAGATTGTAAGTATTTCCATTATCATATGCACTGATACAAACTATTTCTCACAGCTGTATTACATGTAAGAGAACAAATGTTTACATACTTATTTCTCAAGATGCAATAACTTTGTGGTTATGCTATCTTCTACATGAACGAGTAATTGTGTTACTCACACTTCACATCTATTGCCATGTTTAAAACAACAAATTGTGGGAGTCGTTCGCTGTAATGGAGAGGATTATAAACTGCTATCCATCACTTTTTAAATCTAAAGTCACCTCTAACATTTGCAAATTAATTTGTCATTGTAGATTTATAATCAGTTTTTACGATAAGGCAATAAAACAAATGTCAAACTAACAACACTAAAATAAGGTATAAGCAATATAATCAATCAAACCTCTATGTGACTATCGAGGTCTTTAACTACTGTTTGAAACTAATTGTCCGTATCATTAGAACATATGCCTCACGTTAAATATTATTGCGCATAGTTCAGTTTACAATAAATTTTATTACGTGGTAGAATGAAAAATACTTTTTCATTTGAATCAACATAATGACGATTAGTTTAATCAATATTACCACGCTACTTCATGAGCATGATAATAAATGGGCACTTCAGAATCTGCTTCAATATACAGCTAATGTAAATATTTAATGATTCATATCATAGACCTTTGAAACAATCATAAACAAACCCAAATGTAACACACGCAAGATACTGAATCGTATTTTAATCATTTTCACAAAAATTATTCAGAATGGGACACACTTAATACTTTTAACTCTAATACGACTTGAATTGCATTTTGAATTGGTATCTCATGCAAGAATATTTTATTGTAGATGTTATTCTTTGAAAAAATGCGGCGTACACAACTCATCAAATCTGTAGCTATTTTCTCAGAAATCCTAGCTTCATCAGTGATCTCCCTCTCTCTCCGTATTACATATGTAACTCGCCAAAACCAGGCGTTAGCAGGGTGAGCTACTAACTTCAAATGGGGCTATACTGTTAAACGACACTGTATCAAACTCTTCGTGTCCGAAGGATAAATGATAAATAATGTAAGCCCAATATTCATATTTTGGCAACTGATCAAGGCTCATGAAAAATATACATCAGGCAACCAACTTTCTGTGAGATAGTTTACATTAGTTTTCCTGAAAACCCATATTGCTGCAGATAATACACACTAACTTTAAACTTAGGATTTGACTTTTTAATTAAAACTAAAATTTTCTGATTAGAGCCATTACGTTTGCAAAATGTTGAGAGTTCTGGGGAATTATAGACGTTTCAATATAAAATATTGTTTATTAAGGGCAAATATAAGTCCAAAAGGATAGGCTATGGAAAATATTTTCACACTTTCTTTTGTTGTTAACCCCCTTCAGTGATTATAAATGATGGGAGCATACTCCCTCATAATGCATAATCTACGGTCCGCTCACCATATATTTCATATGTATTTATATTCTTATTTCAGAAGACAGCTGATATAGTATACTGCCTGTGTTATGTTCCTATAACTTAAATATACTAGGAATTTAAAGCCGGAAGAAAATCATTCGGTGTTCTGATTTCGATATTTTTAAGACATATGTTTAATGTACAGGTATTATCTGGAATAACTATACATATGAAAAATATGAAACAGAACGAAATTCAATTTGGCTAAGGAAGTCGCTGGTCAAAAACGTCATTTGCCCAATAATTATTTGATATCAACAATAAATCATTGCGTTATGTGGTTGTAATAAACTACAAAAATATTAGAAGACAGTCACATACTGTTTGCAAAAACATAAAATGACACATAATTCTCATTATTTTTGAGAACAAGGACCAAAAATCTCTCCTTGTCTCGTCATCTTGGATAACGTCAGACTAAACAAGAATGTAGCATGTGCCTGCGATTTGTTTATTGCATAACTCGACAAACGTGTCGACGTGTGCTCTCAGTGTAACAAGATAACAGGTTTGGATTTATAGCAACACTTTTGATAGAGTCACACAGATGTAAATAGATCTTATATCGAATGTCCCTGATAATGCATAGTGTCCTTTAAAATTTTCATTCGTTGAAGGAAAATGTTTAGTTGTTATAGACATAAGGAACGTCATGTTTTTGATAGAATCAAAAAACTTAAATTTCATCGTAAAATGTAAAACATTACGTTGTTATATAGCATATTGGAACAAGATTATTTTGCTTGAGTGAAAATATAAATCAGTTCAAAATGTAATTTGATCGGTTTTTATCAAGGATGCGTTGTTTTGATGTTTTGGTCAGTTTTATTTTCGCCCTTTAAACTTCTGTGTTATCATGACACATTCTCAACTAGTATAACATTCGAATATGATAATGTTAAACAATTTAACAGTACATGAGGGAAGGTGAATTACAGTATTATGCGTTGTCCAGAATACGAACTTTTTATCATCTTTTTGTTTATCATATAGCTGCAAATCTTATTACCCAAATTACAAACTGACAACCAAAACATCTCAACGCACTGTTAGTAATTTTACATTTTACACAGGCCATTTTTCTTTATAAGTGGGCTGATGGTAACTTAAAATTAATTACTAATATATATGTTACTTAAAATCGTACGGGAAGTGGTGGTGGCAGGATAGTGATATGTTGATACAGACGGTGCTGGATGTCAGAAAGAGTGTTAACACTAAAAGGTAATCAGTAGGTTAATTGGTTGTTATTATATGTTGTGTTACTTAATATTATAATGAAAAACATTTGTTTGACCTCAGAGTTTACAAATTATGTATGTTCCTTATAAAACAAAACAGCGGATTATATATATATATATATATATATATATATATATATATATATATATATATATATATATATATATATATATATATACATTTTTTGGTTCCGATTGCAACATATTTCACTGTTGAGAAAATATTTAGTGCCACATACTTAGCATATACATCATAACCAAACAACACTATCAAACATTTGTCCGCCTTTAATGAGCATGTATAAGATTTTTGTGTATATTTTGCTGTTTTAATATGACTTACTACTGGAGGTTTTAATTATTTATTGAGCTCTTTTCTTCTACATTCTTGGTACACAATATTGCCAGTTAAGTGAGCCTCTTTTAGAGAAATTCACCACACACATATTATTCCCTTTGCCATCGCTCGAGCAGCTGCTTAGCGGACTACAACAATAATCCCACCGACCTCTGTTACTTGTATAACACCAAAAGTAATCTCCAGTGCCGTGCAAGCCGCATGGATGCCATGCAACACAAGCATGTCCACTGACGGTTGTCCTACCAGGTTCACCACAGAATGCTCTTCGGGCTCCAACATCACATGACATAAACTGGCCAGTAGAATCTTTTTCGCATGGACCAATGCAGCAATAATCCCAACTACCGGGTATGATACACCAACTATTTTTGTATCTAAAAAATCCACACCCATTGTTACCTACACACTCATCGTTGCCAACAGTTACTTTTATCTGGTCACGCAGTGATACAGATTGCTCATCTTCGTTAATATTCTTCTCGTCAATCTCATCTTGTGTTTGCATACATTGTGAATAAGCAAACAGGACAAAGCAGAATATGAGTGGTCGATACATCCCGATACTTCCTAAACGAAAATGACATGGATAAGTTGGTAAATCGAATATTTATTATTAACTTCTGGTTTTATTTGTTACTTGCCATCTATATATTCAATGTTTATTTTACTTTCCTGTTTAAAACTAATTTTCATGTCAATAAATGTAATTGAAACTAGTGTATTTATTCTTTTTCCGTTTCCATCTTGCAGAGGCATATGTTTTATCCTGTCTCAAAACTAAATTACGCATGGAAAAGTAAGTTTCGAGATTCTATTATAAAAAATAATTGATCAATTTATACGTACGCTTGTATTAAAATATGTCTCCTAATTCCCTTCTAAGATTGATGCCCTGATTTTAAGAATAATGGAACTGTTCTTGTTCATTTTTGTACTATTGTTCCACAATGATTAGTCCAAGAATTTAAACATATGATGCGGACGTTGCATACGTCCATATAAATTCTGAAAATTGCTGCATTTTACATTTTATGCAATCCACAAACGTATAATTTATGTAAACAGTGTACATCTTAAATGTTTCAAACATTGTAAGCACGCATTTATTGTGGTACACGCATTACATACCACAAGTATTGCCACTTGCCTGTTTGATACTTAGATTCAATACACGTTTTAAGAAACAATATTTCACATTACTCAAATGTCACAATTGAGGAAGAACGACGCTCAATAGTCAAATATACTGTGCATAAAATGTGCAAATTGAGTGCGGGAAGTATGTAATAAACGCTATTTAAAAAACGATATATTTTCAAATGTCAATTTCATCTCAAATGCGAATCACATTTAAAATAGTTGACCTGATATATTTGCAATCTATATTAAGCTGCCTACATTTGCTTTGTCCTTAATTTAATAACAAGGTAACACACATATAGCAGCATTGTATACTATACACTGGTTTATAACATTTTTTAATAATCAAATCTCCTCTCTAACATTCGATGATTAGTTTACTAACATTTAGCATTATACGTATTTTTTGCACATAGATAATTACATATGTCAACAGAGGAATAGTAAATAATATATCATAAATAGAGATAATCAAAACTAAACGTCGACTTTCGAAGTGTTCAACTAGTGATTGAAACTGATAGACCGTATCTTTAGAACCAATGACTCAATTATACAACATTATTGCTAATATTCAGTTTACATTGTATACTATTTCACTGTACAATGAACAAATCGTTTTCATTTGAGTCAACATAATTTGTTTTGTTTAATCAAAAATACTACAAGGATTTAGGAGCATGCTAATTACTTATCCTTTCCACTATCTGCTTTAGATTGCATCGGATTAAACTATTGGTGACAAACTGACAGAAAACTGAAAGACGTATACATAAATACAGTGGAGACACAATCACGGTTCAGTATCATTGATAATATTGAGTATGTGGATTAGGTAACTCTGTATCATTGACAACATTGGGTTTGTGGATTTGAGAATTTACTCTCGGCACACATATATACGTCAAAACTCAAGTTCAAATGGAAATCACGAGTATATTCACTCTATCGTTCACTTACGTATTACATCATCAAAACGTGATCGATATATTTAAGAAAGGTTCAAGTCACCATGAGAACGCTTAAAAGGCTCTACGTGACAAAAATGGATTTCGGATTTCGTATCGAAGAAGATCAACGGGCTATAAGTGCCTTAACATGGATCAAATATTGATAGCGCATTCACAATTGTCAACACTTGGAAAAATAATCCAATATATATATATATATATATATATATATATATATATATATATATATATATATATATATATATATATATATATTATTTAAATTTAATTTTTTGCCAAAGGGTTTGGAAGTATAACCCAATGCACATGCAATAATGATGGCTATCCAAATACTTATCTTCGTAAATATAATTGATAAAATGTATAAAACGATAATAATGAGCTTTAAAATGCAACATTACCGAATTCGTCCACTTAAGATTCACTGCCGGAAACTCGTTTGTTTCTGAATTAGCTTGAGAGTGTTCTGTATGAAAAAAGTTTGGTGTCTTCTATAAACTGCCTACTTATCTTCGCTTAGGTTCCACACGTGTGATCAAATGTAGCAGCTAGCTTGCAGTTCGCTATGTGTGATCTTTATCCGTGACTTCGAATTTTATATATATCACCATAAATACATCCGCAAATAATTGCGTCAACATATTGTTAATAATATAAGAAGGTATAGCGTTGGCAAATCAGGTAAGGAAGTAGGGGGTGCTTCTCCGTAACATGGGATTGGGTGTTAATTTGGTTTGAAAGGTTTCCAAATTGTATTTTAAGCCATCGCAATAAGCGCAACAATTGAAACTCCTTCCCAATTGAACCGGTGGTAAGCCGTCTTTAGAAGGAAAAGACAACAATTTCCTAAATTGTACTCCCAGTTTAAAAGTATATGTCTACTTTGATATGCAGTCTTTGCGCTTAAGCCGCATGTGATGCTAAGTTTGTAAAACTTTCGCAAATGTAAAGGTTTCCTTGTGCGGTTATGTACAAAATCACCACTAATTTATTTTGTCCTTTAAACAAATTAGAATTTAAAATAGTCTATATTTTTAAAATTGTATGCAATGTTACGTGTATATTGTGTCAAAGCATTGTTCAATGAGGTAACAGATATTTCTAATTAACGAAGTAAATTTGCATAATGCATCAGTTGGATGTTACTAATTTCTTCAAACAGAACTTAGACACCTCATGAAAAGAATAACAGACTTCTCAAATTGAAGTATCTCAATACTGATAACCTAGCTTTATAAAGTTAAATTAAGAAGGTGAAAGTTTGATTCTTAGGAATTAAATAAATTATTTTAGCACGACTATCATTCAAGCGACGGAGACCGCCTTAATATAGGTGATTGTGTTTTCTAATCGTAGTGAAATATTGATATTGGACTAGAACTGTACAGGTATAATTATGCGACCCAAGCCTGTCAGATAAAGAAGACTAAAATATACCTACTATATTGGCTTCAGTCAATTCATACTTAATGCATGCGTGAACTCCTACAAAATTGTGTCATGCATAATCAAGAATGGTAAATCGTCTCTCGGAAGCAAAATCAAGCTCCTACTAACCATCTTTCTGGATTGATTTTTCTAGACGACCTGCTGCTGAGTCAGCAACATTTATTTTACATTTTATGTTTATCATGCATTACACTGCTGTGACTGAAATACAAGAAAAATGATTGGATGTGAGTATGTTAATGAAACAAAAACTGACTCTTTGATAAGCTAACATATATGAGTAGGTTTAGAAATAGTTGTTCCGCTTCAAACAGGATAAGTAAGAACCAGTTGTTCATAAGAGGGTCGGATCACATTCAACCCTCCATTGAACAGATGACGTAAAGAAGCTTAATTTGACCATTGTTAGTAACAAATGAAGAATACTGATAATAGATAGATAGATAGATAGATAGATAGATAGATAGATAGATAGATAGATAGATAGATAGATAGATAGATAGATAGATAGATAGATAGATAGATAGATAGATAGATAGGTAGGTAGGTAGGTAGGTAGGTAGGTAGATAGATAGATAGATAGATAGATAGATAGATAGATAGATAGATAGATAGATAGATAGATAGATAGATAGATAGATAGATAGATAGACAGATAGATAGATAGATAGATAGATAGAAAGATAGTTAGATAGATTGATAGATAGATAGATATATAGATAAATAAATAGATAGATAGATAGATAGATAGATAGATAGATAGATAGATAGATAGATAGATAGATAGATAGATAGATAGATAGATAGATAGATAGATGGATGGATGGATGGATGGATGGATGGATGGATGGATGGATGGATGGATGGATGGATGGATGGATGGATGATGGATGGATGGATAGATAGATAGATAGATAGATAGATAGATAGATAGATAGATAGATAGATAGATAGATAGATAGATCGATCGATCGATCGATCGATCGATAGATAGATAGATAGATAGATAGATAGATAGATAGATAGATAGATAGATAGATAGATAGATAGATAGATACCCGAATAGAAATCGTCAATTTTTGACAACAAAACAAAAGACCCAAATGGTACCAGTCTGACCTCCAGTATGGCAAACACAATGGCCATTTTGAAACTCATTTATTACTTTGCCATTATATTGATAGTCATATTGAAGTTTATAAAACTATATATAATATAGTGGCTAACAGTTAACGGAAATGAAATTTTTCGTGAATCATAGTGTTAATCGGTAAATATATGTGTCGACCAATAGTTAATGCAGAGCCAAGTTGTGGAGAGTATGGGGTGCCAACAGTTTACTGGCAGTATATTGCTTGTACTCTAAACATAAATCATGAAATAGCAACTTAGAGAGCTGTCCTACTCTAAGTTCTGAAATTTCATTACAAACAATACAGTATGATGACGATCAACAATAGCAAACTAGGGTTCTCCAGCGATGCAATACATGCTACACATTGAATTCTTGCTCATATTAACGCGATATTTAGGATAACATTTTAAGCCCTGGCTTTAAACAGATAACAGATCAGTCAGTTTTACGTCTGTTCATAAGACGGGGTCTGTGAGTTGTTTAATGTTAAGGACATATTTCTTTACTAAGATCTGAGTTTGGTAAAGTATTAACAAATTCTTTTTCTCCCAAATTATTTTCAACAATATCATGCAATAAGACTACCTTTAAAACCTACACATATTGGAATTAGTGATAAACACTTTTACGTTTAACAATATTTCACACAAGGAGCAGACTGTTCTTATTGATCTTTAAGCTTCAGAACCAACACCATTTTTTGTCTGGTGTGTATCAGGGATTTATGATTTGATTAATACATACTAATGAGTTTGTAGCATAAATACAGTGGTATATACTATTTATGTTAATAACATTTTTGATACGAAACCAGTTTTGAGTAACCAACTCGGATTGCTGTTGTTCATAACGAGGGCCTTAAATGATGAATGTAAGCTGATGGTGCATGTTTTGGCTTAGCTTGTTTCAAAGGACGACGAATATATAGGAAATAAAAACAACATTATCAACAACATTCAATATGTTGTTATTTTTAATGTTTTGGGACTTAACTTAATTTTCAACTGCAAGAGAGGCTACATATGGCAATTTTCCATTTAGTATGGGATGAAACAAATTTAGTGTTTATGCCAATTCTGCCACATTCTGTAATAATGACTGGATTGTTTGGTGTCTGTTCTGCCTTCAGCGGATTTCATCAGCCAGAGAAAAGTGTGCTGACGTCTTTTAATATTTGAAATCATAATGTGGGCAAAATATGAAAACTTCAATTCCAGTTATCAAAAGGTGCTATGGAAAATAATGTTCATTTTATTTTGAGTGAATAAGGAAAATGTAATTCAAAATGTGTAATCAAGCTTGAGAACCAATGACATGGATTATGTTATTCGGATTATAATAATGTTACATTTTGATCAAAATGAGGATGTAAAACCTAAATAATTTTCTGTCATTCTTACTAACAGCTACGGAATATATTTTGTTGACTTGTCACTTGTACATTAGATTCAAGGACCCGAGAATTGTATGACCTGGCTAACGTATATCGCTTACCAAAATGCCAAGCATTGTATCACAAAAAGTAACTCGGAATGTGGCAGACCTGCTGATAGGTGGCAGTCCAAGGTACATCTACTTTAGTTCATTCACATATTTAATCAACCAAACCGTAAAGCGTCTACATGATTGTACATGATTGGTTTACGAAGACGTTCCTATTACATTAGTGGGAATTAAGTTTCGTCCTCGTGAGTGCAATATCGCAATATACATCCCAATTACTCACAACGTAGAGCTAAGAGAGAAAAAATGAGCACGTAATAAAATATCATTTCAAATACGTTTTCGCATGTGTGAGAGAGATTTTAATTTTACCTACGTGTAACAATTTTTCATTCATATTGATGTGATGTTTGCAGTGTGCCTTTTATAATGATGTCTAACACTTTGCATCATTCTGAGTTCATATAGCATATTGTCCCACCCAATAACATTATTCAGACACGAGGCAAACCAGTCCTACACAAACCTCATAATGCTGAGCGCTGCAGCTGTTTGTATCATTTTTATAAATCATTGATATAATTCCTCCTGGGATTGAACCCACGAAATCCCGCATCCGTGGCGGACGCTCGGACCACAAGGCCACCGAAGTGGTCTTCAAACATTCAGTTTCTCATAATTAATCAGTGGCAAAGCTCGTATTTTAATACTATCAGTTTAAATTAAGTTAAGTTTTATCTTGGTCTGACGTTGCAGAATGTAACTTACTTCTCGATATTAATATTTTAAACCTAAATGTTGCAATTGTAAATAAACGATATTTAAAGGACATGTATTTGCAAATGTTCAACACGTTTCACAGCAGATATATCAGCAGTTTTAAAATGGCAATAGGCAAACAATTGTCAGGAAATACAACGCACTTAAGGTTTTGAAAACTTTAATCCTATATATGTCACTTGTTGGTTGTTGTATTGGTTTGATAAATGTCAGGAGGAGATAAATAACTAAAATAATAAAGTGCACCATTTCTTACATGATCAGATTTCATCCAACCGTTTATAATGTTGATCAAGTGAACTGGCTCTTGGAGACGTAGATACAAAGGATAACAAAAATATTGTGGTTCATAAAGTGTGCTGTTGTTCCAAAAACTAATATACACCAAAGACAATAATCCACTATCGAGAATTGCTTGGCTTTAATGATAACTGGACAATATATTGAATTGTGTATTAATTCAGCTCCTTTGGTGATTAATGTGTTCAGAGATCAAAACGCCTTATTTAAATGAATAAAATGAAAACCAGAGTTTATTTTAGATGGAGTGCGATATTGGAAAGGACAAATATCGACATTAGGCGTATCAAAGAAAACGGCGAATATATATATATATATATATATATATATATATATATATATATATATATATATATATATATATATATATATATATATATATATATTACTTTGTGACTCTTTTGATGATGTAAGTTATGAAATATGTTATGCGAGTGTCAAGTGAATATTTCACACGTATAATACTGATTAACTGTATTTTACCGTGTCATGCGGAAACTAAAATTATTTTAAAGAATTATCAATGTTATAAAAATAATAGCTGAATTATTAACACCTTCATGAAAATAGAGAAGTATTTGTGTATGATTTAGATTTTTAACCTAGCTTTAACAATCGCTGCGATGTCTGCAATGTGGCAGTTTATAGTGATATATAGGACCTCATAAATGTAACATGATGTTCCTCCCAATCACATTATCCAGACACATGGCCCAACAGTCCTAACACTAACCTCTTATTGCTGAGCTTCAAGCGGGGCATCTGTTAGTACCAATTTTTAAAATATTTGATACGACTCAGCGGTGCTTAGAACCCTTAACCTCCAGCATCTTAGGCGGACGAACTATTCACTAGGCTTCCGAAGCGGTAGAAAATATTAAAAGAATACATAATTGGGTTTCATTTTATTTGACATACCTGCGTATGCACTTACCGTTCACTTGTTAGTTATGAGATAAGTCATACAACTGAATATAATTAACCGTTCACGTCCAAAGAGACCAAAAGTTCCGATTTACTAGTATGTATTGTACGTATTTATAATGCCTTACTTTAAATATGTGAGACAACAAATATCTTTGTAAGAGATACTGGATGGGTTAATAAATTTACAGCGGAGAACATTTGCAACGATTGTAATATCCATGGTATCCTACATGTATTCAAGAAAATTTGCTTTTAGTACCATTATTGGCTGCCACTTGTTTCCTATTAGACACTGCAGTCTTAAACATGACGTAGAATTTGTAGTAAGTATTGCATTTAAATTCATTATCTTAAAACGATGTCACTCAACAGTGATGCCAACAAGGGGAGGATTTATCCTGTTTGAGCCTGAATTTATGACCGAGGTGCTCTAATTTCTTGCAATACTTCAACAGGTTGTTTCAGTTGCGAATGAATTTAGAGCTTAGTCGAAAAAGTATGCTGTGACATGCACGCCATTAAACTATGATTATAGCGACGTTTAGAACACAATAATTAGATTTGAAGAGATATGTTATATAATTACATCTATTTATTTGAGATAGAATTTTTTTAATAATTTTTAAGTTTTAAATCACATACACAACACATATAAGAAGCTAACCTGAACATTAACAAATTTAAGCATTATCAAAGGTGAATAATACTACACAATTTAGGCCGAAATATAGAGATTTTTAATGTTGGTGTAATTGATCTTCTTTAGTTTTCATTTGTACACAGAAAGGCTGGACCATTGAATGCTTAAACATTATTTAGGATTTGTGTACAACTAATACGGGTTTATACAGCAATATCAAGGAAACTGGTTTGAATAAAATCAATTTCTGTTCAGTTTCAATTATTTATGGAAGCATCAACGTCTTGAGAAAGTAAACGAATCCTAAAATTTAAACATTCAAATAAATGTTCTTGTTTTGCGAAATATTCACTATCATGTAAGTTAAATTAATTACGTAAGTTTATCGTTCGCATACAAGATAGCGTTCTCAAAGCGTTTTGTTTTATGTGTTCCTAAGAGTTTGATAATAATAAAAGCTCAATGATACAGCAAAAATATATTTACATTTGCGGAAACATATTTGTTTAAAATATGATTGACTTCGAAAATAATTTTAACTATATTAAATATAACTCTCTGGAAAAACCCCTGAATTGTTTGAAAGTTTGGACTCAATTTATTATTTGTTCAGTGTATTCGGTAACAAACCCAATGTTGTGAAATTTTTACTTGACGGTTATCCTATGATTTAATTTAGAGATACTTTGTCACTAAGGACATTCTTCAACACCCGGCTTAGTTTTGATAGAAATTAAACTTATTGCTATGGATTTAAAATTAGCACAATTACATCTGTCATTTTCGATAACGAAATCGAAATCAAATTAGGCGAGAACACTGATGTATTTGATTAGACTGTTCTCCATGATCATTTAAAACATCCATGCATATTTTATACCACTTTGCCTCGGTATTAGGTCTTTTACAGCAATGTGTTGTAATCACGATTTAATTGGATTAGAAATGAAATCCTTTCTGAAGATTAAATATATCACAAAATTGACATTAACTGGTAAATAACCAGTTTGAGATTAATGGAAGTAGCATTCATTTTTAATTCGTACGTTATGGCTGAGCTTAGGTATTTTGATTGCATTGACGGAAATAAAGAAATGGCTTGACAGGTGGAGCACAATATGTAATGGAACACTTTATTTGAAACACTCTTCAATTTTACCAAAATATGTTGCCCTTTGAGATGCTCTAACATAACCTTCACCCTATACAGAACATGAGTTGAATACATTATTTTCCAATTCGTTTTGGGTGGTAATAATTAAAAGATAAACATAGTTACTCTTGCAGATTCTTTAATGGAGAGGGACTGGACATGAATCGCTTGCTCTACAGGACTAAACATCTTCTAATATACGAAGGTATTTTGTGGCAAAACCTGGTTTCAGAATAATTATTCTATAACAGTTAAAGGTATGCGAGTATTAAATTTGGAAAAACTAAACATACCGAAACTCTGAAACTTTTAAAAATATTGTTAGCTGTGATGCTATTTATGTTTTATCATAAAAGTAAATCACGTGTCTCAAGATATTTTGTATTTGCCATTTATAAACAATTATGAATAATAAATAAGGAAGAGAACAATCGGTGTTCTACATACTAAACACATTTGTGATGTACAATTATTTTTATTACGTTTTTGATGAAATTAAATGAACAGCAAACACTTTAGATGTGTGCAGCATACAAAATGCTGGACAAAATAGGTCGCAAAAGTGAACAACAGAGGCGAGGAGATAAAGAAAACATGGACCTTTTAAGATCTTTTGGTTTGATATTTTTGATTATTTTTCACTACTATCGCATGCAAAAATATACAACAATGTAAATACATTGAGGATTGTAAATGAGTTGTTAATTGTGTTCAATATCCGTAGGTGTATGTGTGTGTATGTCTGTTTGCTGTATGTAAGTATGGGTAAATATGTAAAGTTCGGAATGGATAATATCTAAAAAGAAATGCCCCATTTGCTCGGTCAGGTGTTTTTTTTAGAAGAATATGAATGTTAAATTTTGTAAATATTTTTTTCAATACAAGATGATACTGCAGTGGCCCAATCGATATAATGCTGTATTAGTAAGCGATGACTAATGGAAGCAGCTCTTGATTAAGATGAATGGTTAGAATGAAACATTTTTTAAAATATGACTGATTTACATAGCTGTTGCAGTGACACAAGTATTAGAATGCAAGACTTGTAATAAATTACTGATATAAACAGAAACAGATCTTACAGTGGCACAGTGGTAGGTCTGCCAGACGTGTTAGAGGTGAATTATACAACTAGCATTTCCAATAGCATTGTTACAATGCCATATGTGCAATAGAAAGCTTATGAAACAGTTGTTGCAGAAGCACAACGGTTAAGATGTACGACTTGTTAGGGATAACTGACAGAAGCAGATGGTGCAATGGTACAATATTTAGAATGTCAGAGAATCATACGGTTCTAACTGTGTTTATTAAGGTATGGGGCAGAGGCTGATACAAAGCATAACGTATTGATTACGGTTAGTGTCAGAGAATGATATGACTCAGATATGATTCATGTATGGAACACAGTTATAAACAGGGAATGATATGAATCATTCTGTTTTAATTATGGCTACATACAGACAATGCTATGACTGAATCTGTGTTTATTAAACCTGCAGGCAGAGATGACAAGATGTCTTCATTAAGGTTATTGGCAGAGGATGATCAGATGCATACCGTATT
>JAEAOA010000944.1:22696-25196 GCA_016746295.1 Potamilus streckersoni | reverse complement strand
TGTGGGAGTCGTTCGCTGTAATGGAGAGGATTATAAACTGGTATCCATCAGTTTTTAAATCTAAAATCACCTCTAACATCTGCAAATTAATTTATCATTGTAGATTTATAATCAGTTTTCACGCTAAGGCAATAAAACAAATGTCAATATAACAACAATAAAATAATGTATAAGCAATATAATCAATCAAGCCTCTATGTGACTATTGAGGTCATTAACTACTGTTTGAAACAAATAGTCCGTATTATTAGAACATATGACTCACGTTAAATATTACTGCGCATAGCTCAGTTTACATTTAATTTTATTCCGTGGTAGAATGAAAAATACTTTTTCATTTGAATCAATATAATGACGATTATTTTAGTCAATATTACCACGCAACTTCATGAGCATGATAATAAATGGGTACTTCAGAATCTGCTTCAAGATACAGCCGATTTAAATATTAAGTGATTGATATCACAGACCGCTGAAACAATCATAAACAAACCCAAACGTAACACACTCAAATTACTGAATCGTATTTTAATCGCTTTCACAAAAAAAATTCAGAATGCGACAACCTTAATACATTTAACTCGAATATGACTTGAATTGCATTTTAAATTGGTATCGCATGCAATATATAAATGTAGATGATATTCTCTGAAACAATACGGCGTAAAAACACTCATCAAATCTGTAGCTATTTTCTCAGAAATCCTAGCTTCATCAGTGATCTCCCTCTCTCTCCGTGTTACATATGTAACTCGCCAAAACCAGGCGTTAGCAGGGTGAGCTACTAACTTCAAATGGGGCTATACTGTTAAACGACACTGTATCAAACTCTTCGTGGCCGAAGGATTAATGATATATAATCTAAGCCCAATATTCATATTTCGGCAACTGATCAAGGCTCATGGAAAATAGACATCAGGCAACAACTTTATGGGAGCTAGTTTACATTAGTTTTCCTGAAAACACATATTGCTGCAGATAATACACACTAACTTTAAACTTTTGTATATATAAATAGGATTTCACTTTTTAATTTACACTCCTATGTTCTTATTTGAGCTATTACGTTTGTAAAATGTTGACAGGTTTGGGTAATTATAGACGTTTCAATATAAAATATTCTTTGTAAAGGGCAAATATAAGTTGGAAAGGATAGGCTATGGCAAATATTTTCACACTGTCTTTGTTGCTAACCCTCTTCAGTGATTAGATATGATATGAATATACTCCCTCATAATGCATAATCCATGGTCCGCTCACTATATATTTCATATGTATTTATGATCTTATTTCAGTAGACAGCTGATGTATTATACTGCCTGTGTTATGTTCTTATGACTTAAATATACTAGGAATTTATAGCCGAAAGAATATCATTCGGTGTTTTGTTTTCGATAATTTTAAGACATATGTTTAATGTACAGGTATTATATGGAATAAATATAAATATTATTAAAAAATATGAAACAGAACGAAATTCAATTTGGTTAAAGGAAATCCCTGGTCAAAAACTTCATATGCCTAATAGTTATTTGATATCAACAATAAACCATTGCGTAATGTGGTTGTAATAAACTACAAAAATATCAGAAGACAGTCACATACTGTTTGTAAAAACTGAAATGACACATAATTCTCGTTATTTTGAGAACAAGGACCAGAAATCTGTCCTTGTCGCATCATCTTGGATAACGTCAGATTAAACAAGAATGTAGCATGTACCTGCGAATTGTTTATTGCATAACTCGACGAACCCTTCAACAAGTGCTCTCAGTGTAACAAGATAACAGGTTTGGATTTCGTATTTATAGCAACACTTTTGATAGAGTCACAAATACAATATTTATTTATCAACGACTTTAATGAAAGAAAAAATAATTATAATTAATTTTTTCGTGTACAAAATCCAAATATTGGACTAATTAATACAATCTTCACGGACCTAATGTAAAAAAATGTGAATACAAGTAAATGAATTTGCACAGTATATGGAAACGGTTACTCTACGCTCTACACCGTATATGTACAGCGGTTAATAATACACATTAATTTCATACGACGAAAGGTAATATAGTAAAAATTATGGTCTTCACTCATATAGTAGAATGTGTTTTATCAGATAGTGAAAAATGAGGTACTTTACTCAAATAGTAACATGATGAAAACAATGAGATAAATATCATAAAGAGTATCTTGGCAGTCCAAAACACTGGGAATAACAAGACCTCCAAAACGTCGAACGTCTAAAAACTTACGAATACGGAGTTACACAAAACACTACGACAACAAAATACTTGGCTACCAGTCAAATTGGTTAATCAAGCAGTCAGCATTAAAAAACAGTCACCGGCCACCATTTACTTCCTTGCTCGAAGCAAGAAAATGTATCCCACCAGTCTGTCAGCAATGCTGCTACTCAACCAGCAACAAACTGTTCAATCAGCTATACGGCAGCTATGGCCAGATTTACATCTGTTATGGTCAACTTGTATGACCAGCT
>JAEAOA010000944.1:0-22596 GCA_016746295.1 Potamilus streckersoni | reverse complement strand
AAAAAATTTGGGGTAAACCATTTCTTTTTTAAAATTAAATGTTTTCCCAGGGCATGGCTGTTTAAAAAAATTCTTCTTTTTCTTTTGACAGAACTTATCGCATTCCAACACCTGTTGTTTTGTCTGGCTACAAAATATCTGTCTACATCGTAGTAGTATTAGGAAAATGAGGGTTTTGGCGGGGGTGGGGAGGAGGTATGGGAGGGGGCGGTGGGCCAAAACCCTCATTTTCCTATACTACACTATGTGTCAAGTGACTTGCAATGTAAACTGCTCATGGAGAAAAAGTTGAAAAATTGTAAACCTATATATAACTAGAGTGACATGAACTAATCCATCCCCAAATGCTATTTTAAAGTTGGATATAAGTTTTGCTTATCAATGCTCATGTATGAGTTATATTTAAAGTATACAACATATGCAACTTTTATTGGAAGGCACATAGGTCACAAAATAGGCATAAAAGTGGAAATATTAGATTTGTTCATTATATGCGTTTTATAAGGAATTTTCTACTTCAATAACTTGTGAACTCTGAGGTGAACAATTAGTATTTTAATTATCATATAGCTGTAATAATTTTCTCTTGTAAGGTGATGTTTCGGCTTGTCAACTACAAAACTATTTACATTAAACTACATTTTATTCTCTTTTCATCACAAGAACCCACGAAAGCTGATTATATTGTTATCTCAAAAATGCTGAGCACTAAAAAATTACGATATTGTTCGAAGTTTGAACAGCCGAATAAAGTTTTAAATATATAAACTGGCCGAACAAAGAGAGGGACTTCGGTTTACAATTAAGGAATATGTTTTCGATGTATACTGAAATGAGTGTTTTTGACCTCGGCAAATAAAGGCAAAATGACTGTAACATCTTATAAAGATATAAACTTTACCACTAAGACACAGATTTATCTGCAGGAGAATGGTGTGTCTGTGAAACAATGCTACTACAAGAATATTCTCTTAAAATAAGCAACATAACACTGTGAAGACAACAAGGTTTCTACAATATAATAATTTTTTTTCCCCATAAAATACAAAGTGTAAAAATGAATTAATTCACAAATAAACCAAGAATTAAAGCCACAAGACCCAGTAACAAAATAACCTGAATACAACTTAGATTAAATCCCTAAGAGATCCAAAACGGTAGGCGATAACGTGTCCTTCGTGGCATACGTCCTGTTAATATGTCAACAGTCTCTTGGTGAATAACATAAATATTATTCCAGATTTGAATTGAGTATAAACACCAATTAATGCCCTCATCCTCAAATTTTGTTAGAGCACTTTTTTTATTTTTAGAGAAAATAATCACTTGATTTCAATAATTTGAAGAAAATAAAATTCAGCAAAGACTGATACCAGCATAAAATCTTGAAAGTCACTACATTCTGTAGTTCTCTCTCACAAATTATCATTTTTTAAAAACAACCATTACCTAATGGAAAATAACAGTTTTGAAATATATAATGAGCCTTGTTTATTTAAAAAAAAGTCCGGTATAAATTTCACTTGAGAATCTCCATAATCATGAATCTGATCATCATATTTACTTCTTTATTGACCTGAACAATAATTCGGTCTATAAGCTCATACACATGAAAATAATGAAGCTAGTACTACCTGTTTAAAATATAAAATACCAACATTTATAAAAGTCCGTCAGGTCAAACTGATCTGAACTCAATTTTGTACAAGGTCATGTCCAGGAGACAGTATTATATCACAATAACATGCAATGAAATAACAATTTAAAACTCACAGAATAATACATTAATTAAATATTCATAACACTACCAAACAATTAATACATGGAAAGGTAATATCCCTTTTTTATCGAGTAATTTTGATGTTTGAAGTTGGGTAAAATTAAGATCTACTGTGCATTCCGTTGTGCATCTATCCTTCCATTACAAGAAGTCACTATCTCCCACTCAGTTTATGTCTTTAAAAGACAGAGTCAATTTCTCCTGTACCATATCTCTCACGTGTCCTGGCATTCTTTTGATCTCTCGATTACTCTGTCACTTTTCCTGTCACTTGCACTCTTTTGGAAATCATCCAAAAGTCATCCATAGTCTTTTTAACATGAGCAAAATAGTAGTTATAAACTGAATGTCATCTTGCATATCATATACATTATGCACCATCTCTTCTGTAATGGTCTTTTAATGTGTATATGTATTAATATGTACAGACATGTACGTAGAAAAAGGTTAGTATACATATGGACAACAACCAACAAATGAATTGTATTATTAGATATAGGATTACAGTTTTCAATACCTTAAATACGTTGTATTTTCTGACAATTGTTTGTCTGTTGTCATTTTTAAACTGCGGATATATCTGATGTGAAACGTGTTGAATGCTTGATAATACATCTACTTTAAATCTCGTTTATTTATCATTGCAACATTTAGGTTTAAGATATTAATATCGAGAAGCGTGTTTACATGCTGAAACGTCAGACCAGGTTAAAACTTGAAATTGCCATACTTTGTGGATCTTGCATTTTTCACAATTTACCCAAATGTTTACGTGGCCCAAAACAGACGGACAACAAAACCGCTGTAATTTTAAAGGATAATTTAAACTAATAGTATTAAAATACAAGTGAAAACAACCATGTCACTGATTAATTGTCTGCAACTGAATGTGTGAAGACCGCTTCGGTGGCGTTGTGGGCCGAGTGTCCGCGTCGGATGCAGGAGGTCGTGGGTTCGATTCCCGGAGGAATCTTACCACTGATTTATAAAAATGGTACCAACAGCCTCAGCGCTTGGCGCTCAGCATTAAGAGGTTTGTGTTAGGACTGGTGTGCCTGGTGTCAAAATAATGCGATTGGGTGGGACATCATGCTATATGACTGCAGAATGATGCCCAGATTTAGACATCACTATAAAGTGTCACACTGCAGACATCACAGCGATATAACTGAAAAATTGTTACGCCTACGTTAAATCAAAATCTCTCTCACACACGCGCAAACATATTTGAAATAATATTTTAATATGTGTTCATTGTTTCTCTCTTAGCACTACATTGTGAGTAATTGTGAAGTATATTACGATATTGCACTCAAAAGCACTTCATATCGCATTCTCATGCACGACCCTTAATTCCCAAGATTGTAATAGGAACGTCTTTGTAAACCAATCATGTACAATCACGTAGACGTTTTATGGTTTGGTTGATTAAATATGTGAATGAACAAAAGTAGATGTTTCTTGCACTGCCACATACAAGCAGGTTTGCCACATTATGGGTTAACTTTTTTGATGCAATGCGTAGCATTTAGGTAAGCGATATATGCTAGCCATGTCATACAATTATCGGATCCTTGCATATAACGTACAAGTGACAAGTCATAAACGTTCTTCTTTAGCTGGTAGTAAGAATGGCAAAAGCATTTAAGTTTTACATCCTCATTTTCATCAAATTGTAATTTATTAGTTCTGCAAATCCGAATAACATTATCTATGTCATTGGTTCTCAAACTTGATTACACATTTTTAATTAATTTTTTTTATTCACTCAAAATAAAATGAACATGAATTTCCATAACACCTTTTTATAACTGGAATTGAAGATTTCATATTTTGCCCACATTATGACGTCAAACATTTAATGACAGAACAAAAACACACTTAAAGATGTCCGCACAATTTTTTCTCAATGAGGAAATTCGCTGCAGGCAGAGCTTACAAACAATCAAGTGATTATTACAAAATGTGGGAAAACTGACCGTAGCAAAATTGAAACCGAGTGGGATTTCTCTGTTTGGACTAAATGAATAACAACAGCACAAAGTGATGAATGATTGAATTATAAAATTTATAAAATATATAAAATGCGTTACTAGATATATATATATATATATATATATATATATATATATATATATATATATATATATATATATATATATATATATATATATATATATATATATGATATGGTTATAAAATAGATTAAAAGACTCTTACACGTACACTACTATCATATGACTAATACAATATTCTACATATACTCTTGAATTGAAATCGAAAATATCAATTAACCTAACAAATGCATCATATGCTATGAAAAAAAGAAAAGTATGAAAAATTAAATATGAGATCGACTTCATCTTGTATAAGTATTTAACTGAGATTCACAATGATATCTTTAATGCAAATGAGCAACACTCAGTGTTATTTCCGACACTTCGACCGGTTCCTAAGTTCAACGCAAAGGAATAAACACTAACATACGTCCCTCAACTGGAATCCACTTCCTTAAACTGACTACAGTTTATGCAATATATGAATTGAAATCTGTGGTCGACTCGCATGAGATATCGAAATTCCAGCTAGGCTTTGACCGTTCCAAAGAGGCTTCGTTAGTACACTAATGTACTAATGATATATGATAATGTTCAATAAGCTTTCCTAATGTCCGCTATCCTATGGGCTACAACAATTGCATTCAACAGACTCCAATGGTTCCCATAATTCACAACAGATTCACGGAATCGAAATAGACTCCCAGGATCTTTATTAATATCGAACTGTCTACAATGGTATCCAACAACCTTCAATAGTATCGAACAGGCAACTATAGTATTTAATGGCTACTATAGCATCAGACGGGATCACTCGTATCCAAAACGGAAAGTAAAGCTACAATAAAACATAAGTATTTGTTTATTAAATGGTAATAAGAACAAACGCTAAAAACGAAACGTTACCCGACAGGACACAAAACCGAGAAATAGTTTCACAAATCAAATAAGACGAAATTTCGACACTTACCCTTATGGCCTGAGACGATGGTAGAAAGTTTGCCTACAACTGACGAAATCCAAATGATCAAGCATAAGACCATAGGAGTGATTAATAGTCATAGTCAAATAACCACGTAATCCATGCTTTTCAATGGCTCTCCGCCTGCGTTTAATATCGAATCACTCTACTCGGTAGTCACTGATTCTCCCCAGGTAACATTGTACGCCTGTACAACAAATAAAGTATGCAATAGATTAAAGGCAAAAACCAAGTTATTTTTAGCCTTTTTCTGTGACAGTGACATACATACCAAACTCGTTTGATCCCAAACTAAATGGAAAAGTTGCAATGCTCATTCATTCACAATATTAATATAATTCTCACTTTTCAATACATCAAAACTACCTAATCGTTTTTAAGTGATTTCTAGAGTGCGATTAGGATCAAATTTATCTGGACGGAGTTATGTGGACATTAATAATATTGTAGAGTTCTGATGAATCTGCGCTTGTGTATTTAGTTAGGAATACATCATACATTCTGTTACCTTGTTCCTTGTATTGCAGTTTTGTTTGTATAATTAAGCTTTAGTTAGAATAAAAAGATGAGCATATATTAAATAGGTTACTGCATTTACATGGGAAAATATGAACTCTTTTATGGGATGGATATACTATACTGCATTCACAAGTTCGTGCAGTGTATCCATCCAAAAACTCTATCATATTTTCCCCAAAGAAATGCGTTAACCTATACAGATAGGGCTTTCGTATTTAGAGAAGAAAACGACTCGATTCATTAAAAGTCTTCGAGATAATTTGCATCGAGTTATCATATATAAGGTTCAAATGAGAGTTTCTTCTATTACGAATATGTTTGACACATGCCTGATGCTAAGCTCCCATTTATGTATAAAACATCCCATCATATGTTAAACAAACTTACTATAAATATATAGTTATAGTGTTATTCGAGAGTCATTATGGTTTGGTCTGATCAAAGTGTTACTCAAAATTGGTTTTGTATTAAAATGTCATTAGTAAAAATATTATATACCACAGTATTTATGCGACAAAATCATTAGTATAAATAAATCGAATCATAAATCCCTGACACATAAAAGTCATGAAATGTTATTGGTTCTGAAGCTTGCTTAATCATCGATAATAAAAGTCTGCTTTTTGTGTGAAATATTATTGTAAAACATAGCATTGTTTATCACTAATTCCAATATTTGTAAGTTTTAAAGGTAGTCTTATTGCATGATATTGTTGACAATGATTTGGGAGAAAAGGAATTTGCAAATATTTTACCAAACTTACATCTTAATAAAGAAAAACGTCCTTAACATTAAACAGCTGACAAACCCCATCTTATGAACAGTTGTAAGACCGACTGATCTTTTATCTGTTGAAAGCCAGTGGTTTAAATGTTCTGTTAAATATTTCGTTAATATGATCATGAATTCAATGTGTAGCCTGGATAGCATCGCAGCAGGACCCTAATTTGCTATAGTTGATCATCATACTGTATTGTTTGTAAGGAAATTTCAGAAGTTAGAGCAGGACAGCTCTCGCACTTACTATTTCATGACTTATGCTTAGTGTACAAGCAATAAACTGCCTGTAAATTATTGGCACCATTTGCTCTCCATTACTTTGCTCTGAATTATCTCTTTCTAGACACATTTATTTACCTATTAACACTATGCTTCATGACAATTTTCATTTCGGTTAACTGTTAACCAATATATTATATACATCTCAGTATAGTTCATTTGTTACTAACAGTAGTTACATGAAGCTTATTTACGTCATCTGTTCAGTAGAGGGTTGAAGGTGAACCGACAGTCTTTTGAGCAACTGGTTCATACTTATCCTGCTTGAAGCGGAACAACCATTTCTAAATTTACTCATATATGTCAGCTGATCAAAGAGTCAGTTTTTGTTTCATTGACATACACAAATCCAATCATTTATCTTGTATTTCAGTCACAGCAGTGTAATCCATTATACAATTAAAATGTTAAATAGGTATTCCTGACTCAGAAGCAGGCCATCTAGAAAAATCAATCCAGAAAGATGGTTTGTAGGAGCTTTAGTTTGCTTCAGAGAGACATTTTACCATTCTTGATTATGCATGACACAATTTTGTAGGAGCTCGAGCATACATTAAATATCAGTTGACCAAAGGTAATATAGTAAGTATGGTTTAGTCTTCTTTATCTGACAGGCTTGGGTCACATGATTATACCTATACAGTTCAAGTTCAATATCAATATTTCATTATGATTAGAAAACACAATCACATACATTAAGGCGATCACTATCACTTGAATGTTAGTAGTATAAAAAACTTAATTTTTTTATTTCATTAGAATCATTTTATTTACTTCATAAGAATCAATTTTTAAACTTCTCCATTTAACTTTAAAAAGCTAAGCTATCAGTAGTAACTTTACAAAGCTAAGTTATCAGTATTTAGATACTTCAATATGAGAAGTCTGTTTTTATTTTCATGAGGTGTCTTTGTTCGATTTGAAGAATTTAGTAACATCCAAATGATGCATTATGCAAATTTACTTCCTTAATATCAATTATATGTTACCGAATTGAACGATGCCTTGACACAATCTACACGTAACATTGCATACAACTTTAAAAATATAGAACATTATATACTCTATTTGTTTAAAGGACAAAATAAATTATTTATGATATTGTACATAGCAGCAATTACTGTTATTTTACAAGAAAAACTTTATATTTGGGAAAGTTTTACTAACCTAACATCACATGCGACTTAAGCGCAAAGACAGAAAAACTAAAAAGGGAAACTTACTTTTACACTGGAGTCCAATTTAAAAAAGGGCTGTTTCCCCCTTCTAAAGACGGCATCCCCGATTAAATTGGGGGAAATTTTTAATTTGTTGCGCTTTTTTTCGATGGCTTAGAATATAATTTCCTAACAAAAACCCCAAATTAAAAACCTTTTTTATTTTTTTGAGAAGCCCTTCTATTTCGTTATCTGATTGGCCAACGTTATCCTTAAAAATTATTTTGACTCAATTTTTTTTGGGATGTTTTTATGTTTACATATAAAAAGAATAGAGATAGTGGACAGCAAACAGCTGCTGCATTTGAACAACGTCGGAACCAAAGCGACCATAAATAACCCTTTTTAAAAAAGAAACAAACTTTTTTTCATTCAAAAACTCTCAGCCTTTCAACAACAGGGATTTTTCCGGCAGTGAATCTAAGTGGACGAAAAGGTAATGTTAAATTTTTAAGGCCTTTATCATCGTTTTTAAAAACATTAGATCAATTAATGTTTTTCGAAGAGAATCGATAAAAATCTGATGCAGTGTTTGGGTTAAAAATTTCCAAAAACTTGGAAAAAAAATTAAATTTTAAAAGTAATAATATATAATATATATATATATATATATTTATATTTTAATAAAATTAATATATATATAAAATATATATATTTAAAAGATAATAATGTTTGGAAAAATATAAAAATAATAAAGGTAATGTTTAGAAGATAGATAGTTTGAAAAGATAGATAGATAGAAATAATAATAGATAGATAGATAATAGATAGATAGATAGAAAGATGATAGATGTTAGATACATAGATAGAAATATAGTGATGATAAAGAAGATAATACATATGAAATAGATAAAATTTTTTTAGTAGGTACAAAGACAGAAGATAGATAACAGTTTTGCTTGAGTTGTTGTACCCTCCACGTGTAGTCATAGTTTTTGGAACCCTGTCGATAACCTAATCTGCTTAAAATAAATTCTGTTTGTAGTTTTCAACGTACAATTTTTTCCTGACATTTTAGTGATTGATTGTTATACTGGCATCCACAAGCAAGTTTTTTATGATAAACTGTACTCACCCCCCAGATCTAAACAAAAACGTTTTGCGCTCGATCAAAAAAAAGAGTATTTTTACCCCGAAATACTTTATCAAACGCGCAAAAGCCGAAAAGCATGCTTATAAAGCTCATTGTAATTGACGTGATCCTGCTGCAAGTTTTCTTGTCTACAAAACCTTCATTTAACAGGGATTCTCACGCAATGTTTTTAAAAAGAAAATTTTAACATCGCGACCTTTGCATCGCAGCGGTGGGTTTTTTTAGAATATAAAAAGCTGCTTAAGAGAAACCTTTAACGTTTGCTCTGCATCTGCACAGGTCGGAATATCTAGAGACCCAGCTTTAGAAATAAAAATTTTTCTCACAATTACACATTGCATCAGCATCACTCCAGTACTTCCCCTCTCTTTAAAAATTCTGTTGATTCAGCCTACCCCTTCCAGATCTTAAACCACATCATTTTGGTTCAGTTGATCTCGAGTAACGTCGGAAAACGAATAATATTGAAAATTTTACTTGCAACTTGTAGATGACCTGAAATATCTTCTATGGTTTGATTGGCCAGTTGATATCTAGCACTTTTGAATAAACTCCAGCCGTTATTTATAAGAGCTATTCCTGCTCCAACTGCAATTGCAGCAGGTGGATTGGCTACTGTCATAATCTTACCGCGTATTTCTAACTTAGCCTTATGTGGCAGTAGAAATATGTCTTCGTCTCTGGTGTTAAAGGTTCTAATACCAGCTTTATTTGGTTCGTTAGAATTCTCATCGAGATACTCAACATACTCAAATTCTGTCACATCGTTGTCGATGTCATGAGTTTCTGTTAACTCGAGATAATTTTTAGCAGACATTTTATTTATTAGATTATATAAAAAAATTTTGCGGCACTGTTACTTTAGATATCAATTTTTGTATGATCTGCTCGCCCTTTGGTGATAATAGTTTTTTTGTTGTTATTATAGCTCGTTGAATTTATTTTGTTGGAGCGATTTCTGAGATAGCTTGTTTTATTTCAGATGCAGTCGGTGGATCTCCTTTTATTTTATCAGCTATTTTTTGTCCCACCGCAGTCCCAGCGGCAGATGCAACCCCAGTTGCAAAAGCTTTACCAGCGTCAATAGCAATTGGTGCAACTTTACGCGCTATACCCGGAATATTTTCAATAACTTTAGTGAATATATATTTCCAAAAAATCCTCCTACTATTTTTCTTCGATAATTTTTTTTTCTTTGTTTCATTATATCTGATGTTGTATAATTTTTACTTTTGCTCGCGTAGATGTAAATAATAAGTTACAACTTCATTATTAAAATACAACTGTTCTCCAGATTGATCTGTCAACTTTATTATTATACTTGATATTTGATTTTCAACATTTAACGGATAATAGATAATATATCGTGGAGTTATTTGCATGAGAGAACCTGGCGGAACTTCTGGTGAGAAACTGTAAATCGTTTGACCTTTGCTGCCTTTTGATGTATGAGAGCCAGAAGCAATAGAGCAATTTTCTAATATTGTATTTGCTTATGTTATATTTACTGGCAGTTCACTCTCATTCGTAAGATCCTGATCAAGTGCAGTATAAGTTTTTTCAGTAAATCCTAACAGTTGTGCAATACTTCTTTCTCTTGGTTCAAGACTGATTACAATATTTTTCAAAGTTATCCTAGCTCGGAATGTGTTATAATTCGTTGACAATTCAAAATTATCAGCCACACCGCCAGCTTTTGTGATGACCTTTTTGATTGTCCTGTTTACATCAGTAATATTATAAGCTCCTTGTGGAATTTTTATTTTTTTTTTTGTTGTAGATATTGAAGATGTTGTAATCATAACAAACCACATTTCATCTTTAATATCATTTTTCACGTTAGGCATAGCATTCCAGCAGGTACAAGAAATTAACTTCAATCTCATATTGTTTTGCAGGATCTGGTTGTATAGGAGGAATATAATTTACTGAAAAATTTGCAGTATCTTTCGCAGACTCACTAGAGTCTAGCAATAACATTGTTTACATTTTTTATATGATATCATTTTACAAACTTAAGTCGCGGTGTAAAGTTTCATATTCGTCAGATGTTATTAATTCGCTCGATCTTAGATGAACAAGTATGTCAATAATTTCATTATCAATTTCAACACTAACATTTCCAGCTTCTTTTGATAATATTAATAACATTAATCTACCTATCATTTCAGTAGTTGATGTAAATATTTTTACACCAGTTCCTGTTTTCCGTCTCTATTTTTTTCCACAGGAATTTTATCGAATGTAGTAAATTTCCTTCTAGAATTCCACCCCTTACCAAAAGGTTTTGGTCTACCACTTTCTGCTGTTCTTTCAAATGTTGAAGCAATAATACTATGTCTCATAATATTATAAAATGGAAGCATATCATCAATTTCTGTAACCGTGTTTATTTCATCTGTAGCAGGAACTCCATCACTTATTATTTCATCTTATCTATCGATTAATACTTGATACTCTACATTAGTCTACTTACTTATATTATCAACATCTTCTATAATTTCTTTCTTTAAAATATCATCATACTCATTTTCTTTTATCTCATCATTTGCTCTTCTTATAAAACAATTTCTTTCTCTCCAACTTCCATAAACTTTACAGTAAGCTCACCAACATTTTTTTTGCTCCTCTTTGATATCTTTTATTTCTCCTAATAAATTTGTCACAATATTTTTTATTCCTTGCGTTATTAACTCTGCCAATCTTCGCTCAAGTTCCAGCGGATTATTTATTAAACGATCTATTTCAGCTTGTATAGCAGCAGGATCAGCTACATTTGCTGTAAATGCCTCAATTAGTTTTCTTTTTTCTTCATCAGATCTAGTAGCAATTTTTGCAGCAGCTGCTTCTTGTTGTTCTTTAACAATTCCAACCAACCCTTTTTCTTGCAATTGTTTAAGTTCTTCTTCTGATAGTGGTTTAGTTTCAGGTTGTTTTCCAAGTAGTGCTTCAGTAACTGGCTTGAAAATTGTAGCTGTTGCTTCTGTAGCAGTTTCTTGTCCACGTCGTGCTTGCTGTACTATTTGCCTAAATGATGCCTGAGATTGTGCAAGTTTTTTTAGATCTTCTATGTGTTGTCTGTAATATGCTCGTTTGTCCATTATTATTATTATTATAAATTTTAAAAAACTTAAACGCTTTACTGTAAGTAACTGTTAATAAAACAGCGAAACATTTTAGTTGGATCATTTGTAAGATTATCAAATAAGAAAAAGTTGTATTTATCTTTTGTAGCATTACGATAAAGTTCAATAAACTTATATTGTGTCACGTTACCGCATTGCTCGCTTGCAATATTTCTAACGTCAACATTGTCCAGTCCTGGAAATAATATAAATCAACCCGTATTTCGCCGAATAAATCTGTCAACATTATAAAATCCTGAGCGAAATAAACAAAATTACACTGTTGATTTCGTGACAGTGAGAAATACGATCTTATTTTATTCATCTCCATGTTATTTAGCGGAATATCGTCAAAACTACTATCTTATGTTCATCTGCATCAAGTAGATTAACTGGAATAAGATCTTCTGGCTGCCTAATTATAAAAAAATCTTCACGAGCCTTAAGATCATCACGAAGCTTGTTATTATACTCGCTTAATAACTCATACTTATCTTGCTGTGGATTGATTGTGTAAATATAAACCTTGTCATAGTTAAAATTATCAGCAAGAAGCAAATTCATAAGCAAATTTGCTTTTCCTGATCCAGTTCGCCCAACAATAAGATAATGACAATCAGGAAGTTCATTGTTATGTTTGTGCTTCAGCAGTCTCTCTGTATCAAAGTTTAATATTGTCGACTTTGCCATTGTTGTTATAGTTTTTTATAATATTGATAATTTTATATAGGATAGTAAATAATGAGTTTCTATGCAAAATTTGGAACATTAGCAGGAGATGTATCCACAGAAGGTTATCAAGTTGACTTATCAAGGTATGCAAGCCTTGATCAGCTCAAAAATGAAATCAATAATTTATTAAATGTTGCCAGTGTAGACCCAAATGAAGTCGTCATTTTCCAGGACAAACAAGAACAATTAAAAACGAGTAATGTGCAACTGTCAGATGTACTCGTACGAAATCCTACTGCGGTTACTGATAATATCGTGACTTTTAGCAATCGAGGTGGGGGCCCAGAGTGGCTGAGTGGTCTAAAGCGCTGTCCGTTACGGATCACTGCCATCTCACCTCTGTCTGCGTGGGTTCGAGTCTAGGATTCGGCGAATGTGGATATGTGAGAAAGCTTGCCAGTAGCTTCTCGTGGGTCGGTGGTTCTTTCCGGTGATTTCCCGGTTTCTTCCTCCACCATTAATACTGGCCGCCATGAATAGCCTATCATGTGCTGAAAAATGGCGTTAAGCCCAACAACAACAACAACAACAACAACAACAGCAATCGAGGTAAGATATAAGATTCTGGTAGGTCAGTGAATGATTATGTTAAAAAAGCAGGTGATGTATTTACTGGGACTGTTATTATGAACAAAACAAAATTACAGATCGTGGATATCAAACTACTGATAATGATGCTACAACACAAAGATATGTTGACGATCAAGAATCAAAGTATGTGTCAGTCAATGGTGATAAGATGCGTGCATTTCTCAACATGAACCATAATGACATTACTTACCTCAGAACACCAGAGTCTGATTTTGATGCTGCAACAAAGAAACACGTCGATGGTCAGGACGTTCCAATCAGTAATGAAATAACTGCGCTCATAAATGAATTTTTTGGTCACGTGAACACGTTTTTAAGTTTTCGCAAAAACAAAAACACACTCAAAAATGAATGTCTTGAAAATCCATCAAATGTTGACATTACACTCGCTAATATTAACACAAAACTTAATGATATTAACATAAATCTCAATGATATTATTAGTGGAGTTCCTAATATTGTTGAAAAAACAAGTATGATTAAAATTCCTCACAAACAGATTAAAAATATTGTGTATACTGTTGCTTCTGGGTCTGGTGATTGGACGCAGCAAATAATTATATCTAATACACTTCAGAAGTTACTAGTATGTATAGATTCACAGTGATTAGTATTGAAAATATTAAAATATTAATCAGATTTCCATTGCGTAATTTGAATACGTCTTTTAGAACTGTATCTATAGTAATATTTAAAGGAATTGAAGTAGAATTTATACTTGAACTGGTTAATACAATTCTAGGTAATGCCGATTATTATTGGTATTTGGAAGTTGTAGCTGAATTATAATAATTACCTACTACTTAATCAAACCTGGGATTATGTAAATAAAATATTATAATGAAAAGAAGTATAGTTGATTTCAATCATATTTCAAAAGATATTCCAGTGTAGGATGTGGACGCACTAAAACAATACTACAAATATTATCATAAAAACTTTGGTGCGTAAACAAATGTTACAAATGCTACAAGATCCTTCGAGTTATATCATATCTACCGTTGTTAATGACCAGTTCTGGTATAATTTCAAGTGGGGTATCATTAAATCCGTTTTTATTAATCATATCTGGAATAGGTGTCTCTCTTTCAACAGCGTGTAAAAAAGTTGAAGCTAGACTCGGAACTAAAAAAATAGTTGCCAAGCGGCTAGTATCCCCTATAAAAAATTACTCGATCAGATACGATCTTACTTGCGTGGTATAAAATATAATATGGACGATTTAATACGCGAGTTCCGTATTATTGATAGTATGTTAACAGATTTTTTTTACCAATAAGGGTTAGTAAATATGAAAAATATTATCTAAAAAAGTATGATATAATGTAGAAATATTATCTAAACTAAACTTAAAATATAATATCACTTACCTGATTCTCTTGTTGTATCCTCTCTCTTGAAAGTCTTTTCCCGCAATGACTATGAGAGAATTGAACGGCTTTATATACCAGTGATTTGGAATGTTTTCGAGAATCACGGGATTGAGTCTGACATATCATTTTACCTATCTCTCCCTTGAAAGTTCAGCGACCGCAATGACTACTACCTTATATGGTAATGATTTGGAAGATTGAGTCTGACAAAGGTATTTTACCTATCTTCTAGTAAATTCTGGAAGATCACGTGATCTCCGTATGACGTATACAACATTACTAAAGCATTTTACTTGGCTCGGTCTCCATCTGTTACATAATTTAGTTCTTCGCGCAATTATTGATTACGTTACCTAGGTATTTTGCAACGGGTGTTCTATAGTTTGGATCTTAGCGTGATTACTGATTAAATTACCTAGGTATTTTGTATAGTTATAGACTTTAGATTTTGTGTAGGGGTTGGGTGTTTAAGGTCTCTCAAAGAGGTAATTTATATTTGTTTGAAGGATTGGAGGGTGTGAAAAAAGGATATTTGGGCTCACATCCTCCTTTTCCTTAAAAATACACCTGCCACTTGACCAGTTATTTGTGTATTTAAATAATCTTTGACTTTGGATTTTGTGTAGGGATTGGGTTTTTAAAACTTGACTATGCTCTATACGATGATATTAATAAAGGTAGCAGATGTTCTAAAGTAAGGTATACATGTTCTAGCTTGGCTGGTTCTATAGATGCTATTGATTAGATAACTGATGTTACCAAGTAAGGTACACATGTTATGAGCTAGGATCTGTTTTACAATTGTATGTGTATATCATTTGGGGTGAAAGTTTAGGACAAAGAAATGTGGTCATTTTGTATTTGTTTGGAGGTCTGGAGGGTGTGGGATAGGGGTCGTTGAGATGAAATCGGCCTTTTGTATTACTACTCATATCATTTTCATTTAGGACGTATCGGGATGTATAGACCACTCATACTTTGCTTTGTCCTGTTTGCTTATTCACAATGTATGCAAATAAGAGATGAGATTGACGGAAAAAATTTTAACGAAGATAACCAATCTGTATCACTGCGTGACCAGACAAGAGTATCTGTTGGGAACGACATGTGCAGAGACAACAGCGTGTGTGGATATCATGGATACAAATATAGTTGGTATTATACACCCAGTAATTGGGATTATTGTAATTGCTGCATTGGTCCATCCGAAGAATATTCTACTGGCCAGATTATGTCATGTGATGTTGGAGACCGAAGAGTATTCTGTGGTGAATCTAGAACGACAACCGTCAGTGGAGATATTTGTGCTGCATTGCAACCATGCGGCTTGCACGGCACTGGAAATTACTTTTGGTGTTATAATCCTCAGTATAAAAGTAACGGACGTCGGTGGGGATATTGCTGTAGTCCGCTAAGCAGCTGTTCAAGCGATAACAATGGGAATGATATGTGTGCGGTGGATTTCTCTAAAAGCGGCTCACTTACCATGATATCTTGTGTACCAACGATGTAGATGAAAAGAGCTCAATAAATAATTCATATCTCCAGTAATAAGTCATATACACAAAAGTCTTATACATGCACATTAAAATCGAACATATGTTTGATAGTGTTGTTTGTTTATGATGTATATGCTAAGTATATTGCACGAAATATTTTCTCGACAGTGAAATATGTTGCAATCGAAACATGAAAAGTGTATATATATATATATATATATATATATATATATATATATATATATATATATATATATATATATATATATATAATCAGCTGCTTTGTTTTATAAGGAACATACTTAATTTGCAAACTCGGAGGTCAAAGAAATGTTTTCCATTATAATATTAAGTAACGCAACATATTATAGCAAAGACGAATATTCTACTGATTACCGGTTAGTGACAACACTCTCCGTGATATCCAACAACATCTTTGTCAACGTATCACTATCCTGCCACCACCACTTCCAGTAATAGTTTCAGTAACATGCATATTAGTAATTAATTTTAAGTTACCATTAGCCACTTATAAAGTAAAATGGCCTGTGTAAAATGTAAAAGTACTAATAATGCGTTGAGATGTTTTGGTTGTCAGTTTGTAATTTGGGTCCCTAAATTTGCAGGTATATGATAAATAAGAAGATGATGAAAAATCGTATTCTGTACAAAGCATGTTAATGAAATTCACCTTCAAACATGTACAGTTAAATTGCTTAACATTATCATATTCGAAAGTTATACTAGTTGAGAATTTTTCATGATAACATAAAAGATAAAAGGGTGAAAACAAAACATGACCAAAACGTCAATACATCGCATCGTTGATAAACCGATCAAATCACAATATGAACTGCTTTATATTTTAACTCAAGCAAAATAATCTTGTTCTAATATGCTTTATAACAACGCAATGTTTTCCATTTTCAGATGGAATTTAAGTTATTTGTTTCTATCAAAAACATGACGTCCCTTATGTCTATAGCAACTAGACATTTTTCTTCAAGGAATGAACATGTTTAAAGGACACTATGCATTATCAGGGACATGATATATAAGAACCATTTACATCGGAATAAGGTGTTCAATATTTGCAACGCTTCTCGTAAATGAAGAGAATTCAGGTCACAGATTACCAAACAGTAGCTACATTAAACTCTTAATATCGCTGTATCAACCAAAAACGTGTTCTGAACTCTATTATAATCCAGATATTGTTTGACGTTTGAACAGGTGTTTAAATTTAAAAATATAAGCTGACTGATCAATGTATCAGTTTTCAAGTTCAATGCCAGACGTAGGCTAGGTATGTATGTATGTATGTATGTATGTATGTATGTATGTATGTATGTATGTATGTATGTATGTATGTATGTATGTATGTATGTATGTATGTATGTATGTATGTATGTATGTATGTATGTATGTTAGTATGTATGTATGTATGTATGTATGTATGTATGTATGTATGTATGTTAGTATGTATGTATGTATGTATGTATGTATGTATGTATGTATGTATGTATGTATGTATGTATGTATGTATGTATGTATGTATGTATGTACGTACGTACGCACGCACGTATGCATGCATGCATGCATGCAAGCAATCATGTATGTAAGTATGTATGCATGTATGTATGTATGTATGTATGTATGTATGTATGTATGTATGTATGTATGTATGTATGTATGTATGTATGTATGTATGTATGTATGTATGTATGTATGTATGTATGTATGTATGTATGTATGTATGTATGTATGTATGTATGTATGTATGTATGTATGTATGTATGTATGTATGTATGTAACAAACATTAATTCTGTTTATGTTATCGTACCGTGGCATCGATCAATTGAAGCCTCAATTAATGAACATAAATTCACCGATTGCTTCATCTTTTGCAATCAAACACAAAGGCTATTATAAAAACCATTCAACTCCTGAAACTAACTTTGGAACCTTTGGTATGTGGTCTTTCTTTATTACACCAAGTAAGTTGACCAAGTTAAGTTGACCCGTAATTTACTAGTAATCACATGATTTTCAAAACATAAATTGAAATAATGTAAGTGACACTTGGAGGATACATTCTGCAAACAAAATATTTAAGTATATGCCGCAACTTAACACTCCCGAATGATCAATGGAAGCTCGAAAGATGTTAACTGAACAGTATACTACTTAGCTCTAAGTATGACTCAAATTCAAGTTTCTCAAATGATAAAAAAGCCAAACCCAGTGTTGTCGTTACAAGTATAGTGCTGTCAGACAACTAAGGGAATATTACTTAGGAAATATACCAGTCCTACAAAAAGGGAAAATATTACTTAAATCAGTATTGATATAGCATCCTGCACTGTGGAAAGCAAACCACAAGGGTAATAGGACATAGCCATCTTGAATGATCTAATGAACCATGTTTATTTAAACGATAATACCCTACAAAATTCACTTTGGAATTTCCAAAACCCTAACCCAAATCAACATGTTTACCCCTTCATCTCAACGTGAATAATACATTGGTCCATGAGCTCATACCCACAGAGAACAATGAGTCTAATATCAGTTATAAATTAAAACAAACAAAATACAAAGGGAACTGAACTCAATTTTGGACAAAGTAAAGTACAGGAAGCAAAGTTAGATTACAATAACATATCGTGAAATAAAAAAGTCAAACTAACAGACAAGAAATTAAATTTAGTATGCATATCAAGACAACACAGTTATCATCTCGAAAGTTATATTTGAGTTATCAGCGTTTCGTTAACTGTTTCGTTAAAAAATATAAGTGTGTGTAAGCATCCATTATCTAATACATTGTCTTGGTGACTTTACCAAACATTTGTATCCGACACACCTGTCGCGTCTATCGGAATAACACTACAGGCATATTACGGCTTATTCGTCGGAACACTAACCTATTCTGAAAGACGATTGTTTGTTGCGCTGTAATAAGTAGCATATGAAAACAACATGACAGAGTGGCATTAAGACGTTGAATTGGTTGTTGATTTAAGCAAATATCCTGTTATTAATTCCCATTTCTGTGACGCCTTGAAGTATACAAATAAATATGTTTCAACAATAAATTATTTTCACCTGGGGATTTTGGATTAATATTTCTAATTACATGCTTGATTACTAGAAATATTTGCTTTCAGAGGATTATTAGAAACATTTGCCTGCAGAGGTTTGCAAATAAGGTTTGCCAGTAGACGAAAAGTTGTTCTAAGAGTTAAAATGTTTATCTGTATTTTTGACGATGGAGTTTGGGACACTAAGAAATACTATTAAATCATAAAGCCAATACTCTTGAAATATGTCCTGTTTATTGGACTTACCGAATAATGTATTTATAACTCTTTTTGAACCTTTATGTTAGAAAATATAGAACATAATGTTTAAGGTGAACATTTGCAATGTCATTTACACCAGAGTGAAGTCCTAAGATTTTCAGTCATGTCAAAAATTGTCCAGGACAAAGCAGAAAGCCAAAAGAACACGAACCAACTATGTCATGAGACTTTCAGATCACGAAGTATAAACAAGAATGAACTTTTAAGTTAGCAAATATAGAACATAATGTGTAAGGTGAACATTTGCAAAGTCGATTACTACAGAGTGAAGTCCTAAGATTTTCAGTCAAGTCAAGAAATATGCAGGCCAAAGAAGACAGCTAGCAAGATCATGATCCAACTATGTCATGAGACTTTTAGATGACCAACTATAAACAAGACTTAAATGAGATAATATATAAATTGTGAAAAACAAAGAACAAAACATAAAGCCAAAAAAGAGTGAACTTTACGTAAAGGATTGCACGAGAAAAGATGGAAGTTAGAAACATTCTAAAACAATTTGAAATAAACAAGTACTTTAATGTGAAAAGGATAGACAGAGAAGAGGGATCCTTCGTAGAATGCTATTATCCAAAAGGGACTCAATTTCTAAATATGACGAACATTCCAAAAGAAAACTTTCCAAAGTTAACAAAAGTAATGGTGGCAATTAAAATCCAATATCCCAACCCAATGAACAACAATTGCTCATTAAACAAAGATGGTAAAAACGATATATCTTAAGATAAAAGGAAAGACATCTATATTACCCAATTTAGAAATGAGAATAAGGAAATTTCCGATTACAGTAAAGAGACCCAACCCAATCCTAAGGAGAATTAAAAAGTAAACAGGAAATATGTATATCAACGATATTCCTCTCGAAATACATTTAGATGTCGTTAAATAAAGATTCGAAGACAAATTCAAAATACCAGCATTGAAAGCAAGCGTAGACAAAATCCTAAGTACATCAATTTATAATGTTAGCATAATTTTTGAAATAGAAAAAGAAAACTGAAAGAAGTAAAGAAAGCCTTCTATCAACTTGGGTTTCTAGTCAGAAACTGGTACAAAGGCTGCATTTTCATCGAAAGTGCAGTAAATGTGGGAAAACCGGTCACACCTTAAAAGAAAAATGTCAAGAAAATGAAATAGAACAACAACAATACTTTATGATGCACCAGCCACAACACCAAGAACATAATCAAATCGAACCAATTCGACCAAAAAGCGCCAAAGAACCACAGCAATAACAAGCCTCAAAGCCAAAACAACAGAATCAGCCATCCAAACTAAAAGAAAAACAACTGAAAAAGCCAAACCAACAACAGCCACCAAAACAACAACAGATTACAATTAACCAGCCAAAAGTGAGTAGAATGCCAATAGAATTACCACCGCAGAAGGAGAGGAAAGAGAATAGGAGAGAAAAAAGGTAAGCAAAAAGAAGGATCAAACAAGATGTACCAGAAGAACAACTTAGAGATCTATTAAAATATGATGAAACAATCAGACCTTAACTATGTGATCCAAGGGAAAATGAACAACGAGACCTACTGCACAATGAAGATAGTGACGAATATGTGAAATAATCTCAATATGTTATCTTATTAAAATGAGTTTCACACAATAACGCCGTTGACCGCCAATGGGGTCATTCCGCTAGATAGTTGAGTGATGACTTTGCCTACGCACTGGTTATTGCAGATATGGCTGAAACGACCGGACATTACTCCTGAATTGAGACTTCGTACAGTAAATACAGGCTACTCAGAAATATGAAATGTGCATGGATACATTGCAAAAGGATTGGCAGCTTCAGACCTACTGTGTTTATTATTATTGACTCCTCTTCAAGTATGGAAATAAAATTTTCTTAATTTTCAACGCTTCCAAAATACACTAATTTTTCCTTGCACGGGCCGCTTAGGACCAAAACATGCATCCGGATGTTTATTCGATCGGGTTCTAATTTTTTATGTTCAAAAAATTCCAGATTTATTTCAAACTTTGCCGGAAAGGCAGACCACTGTTTTGGGGCCTTAGCGGCCACATAAAACGAGAAGCCAGAAACAGTTATGCCCCCCCCCTGACAGTCCTATACCTGACATATATTTCTAGCAAATTGTATTTAAACCTTTCTTCCAAATGTTACAACAACAACAAAAATTACGCGTCAGTATCTCACCTCGTCCAAATCAATATCGGACTCCGAAACGATTGCCACAAGCTTCGAATATCTTTCTGCCCTTCCAGTTGCAGCTTCGTGTCTTTTGTTTACTCCGCTTCTTTTTTGCGAAATCCGCCGTTTCTTCAAGATCACCGTCCGACTGCTGCGTCTGGCGTATGAAAAGCTGCAATTCGTCGTCGCTCTGCTGTCTCTCTGGACTAAAGTTGCCATCCAAGTCAAATGTATCATCAGACGATGCCATTCTTCCTTTTATATGAGGCTGTTTCTAAAGGCGGTTGAAATCTGCGCCAAAATACCGTACCAATTACACGAGGGGGATTGATTGGCTGGATTAGAATCATGTGTTGAGGATGCTGGTACGCAAAACATATCGATCATCAGAAGCTTAACCTACTATTAGGCATTTATAATTTTGCGTTTATCGAGATAATATATGTGAACATTTTATTAATTGAATCGTAAAATCTTTAGATCATAATATTAGTAAAAAGTGACTAAACAAGCAAAGCATGTTCTTTTATACATTCAGTGATGGACATACCACACAGGAATGAATACGGTTAATTATGGGCTTGCAATAGTATTTCAGTTTCATAAAGCCGATAAACCATAGGCAGTTGCTTTCATTTAAGAAAGTTGTGCAACACAACATAAAACAACATAAAACAATAAAAAAGGAACATTGTTTGGTTAATCGTATGTCGTATATATATATATATATATATATATATATATCTATATATTATATTATATTATATATATATATATATATATATATATATATATATATAAGAGATTATTCATGTTCATTTATTAACATTTCGACCTATAGAGCAAAAAATACAGCTGTATTAAAAAAATGAAAATTTGCTCTCAGCAACTGAATTTAATCGATTATTGTTTGCTTGAAACTGATTATCAGCTATGAAATTCTGACCGATTCCAATCACTAATGGCACTGGTAAACAGAAAGCTTGTATGAAACCATGCACATGTATAACTTGCATGAAGCTTGGTGGGTGCTTT
>JAEAOA010000943.1:3717500-3801920 GCA_016746295.1 Potamilus streckersoni | reverse complement strand
AAATCTGTATGATAGGTTTGTACTAATCTGTTGCACTAAATTACATTTTTGTCATTCTTTTTTAAACTATTCGACGATATCTATCTGAAAACTATGCAAATCTAAGTCAACAATGCATTAGAGTGAGTTTATTGTTGTCAAGGAAGTAAGTTTAAATAACTTCAGAGAGACGAGATCGGTCTTTGATCAAGTTTTGTTATTAAAACTTAATTTCCATGTCTGAAATGTAAGACAATATATATTTATGTGATCTTCCTCAATGAGGCAACAACTAATGCAGCTAAAAAAATTCAAAAGTCGCATGACAGGATGGGAAATCTTATACACGTGAGACTACAATGTGATAGATAGATAGATAGATAGATAGATAGATAGATAGATAGATAGATAGATAGATAGATAGATAGATAGATAGATAGATAGATAGATAGATAGATAGATAGATAGATAGATAGATAGATAGATAGATAGATAGACAGAAATATTATGGTACACTTTTCTATATAAATGCGGATTTCACCTGCAGATGGTGCCCAGGATTAGTCTCATGTAGAGACATTGCCATTAAATGGAAGAAAGACCTGAAAAGAATTAGTACAAATTTAATTCAGATATAAAAGTTGTCTCCTGATATCAACGTTACTTTAATTTATTCCATTCAAGCAATTAATAATTTCCACTAAAATATTAGGATTTATTTCTTGAAAGAAGTGACATATAGACATATTAAAATTTTCACAAAATAAGATTGTAAATTCTATGAATTACTGAAAAGAGCTACCAATGCTTAAAATACTCTAGGGGTTTCAAGTATATTCACCGGAATCTGATAACCACCTGGATTTAGTAACATGACATTCTTGAGTCATTTTACAATAAAATTTGCAATAAAACTTAAATCGAAAGATACATCAAATTTTCATCTATTTCTCTAATTTGAAAATATACCAACACTTCAAGAGGTCTAAACAAGTTAATGACGAATACACCCGGTGATTCCTCGCCTGCACTTGCATAACCTCCTGCCAAACCGTCATAGGTTATCTTCTGTACTCTGAAATGTAAAATTCACGTTTTCTTTCTCATACTATTATTCAAATAAAGGATGTCTGCTTATGAAAGATATGTTGCCAAAGTAATTTGAAGTGTACTATATTGTTATCACGTTGATGAAAAGATTATAAATATGTGACAAATATGTTGACAAAACAATTCTAAGTGTAGTCTATTGTTAGCACATTTATGAAATGATTATAAATAATGATATTGGGCAGTGCTTTTCTAATATATCCGATAATTAACGGCTAGTTCAAACGACTTTTCTCACGTCAGATTTTCAAATGCAGACAAAACAAAGGATAACTTTAAATGAAAGAAATGAAGATTTTCAAGCCAGCATGCTTTTATCCCTAACTTAGTTATAAAATGTACATATCTTTGATATAATCTTCACCATCATTATTGTTGAGCTAAGCAAGGCGTCACATCAGAAACTTATCATGCATGCTGTAATATTCACTTATCATGCATGCTGTAATATTCATATACTTTCCCATTTCTTTGTACCACATAATCGATTTCAAACACACACGGCATCAAAGGTTTAAAAAAATCCACAAAAATAATAATTTCTTCCATCAATTTATTATTTCTAATCTGACTGTCGTCAAGGCGTCCCAAAACTGTCAGCTTGTTGGCGCTTCTAATCAAACGGATGTTTCTTTAGGTATGATCGAAATATCTGAATAGGTGGGTCTATCTTTTCAAGCAACAAATGTGATGTAGCTCATCGTCTTTAATAAAGTCATTAATTCCCTACATTTTCAAGTTATATCTCTTCGAAAACAGGCATACAAATTTTATTTTTCTTCCTGTTGAATTGGCTTTAAAAATATTACAACTTGACATTGCAAATATTGACGCATACGATGGTGTTTTTCCTGAAATAGACTATTGTAGAAACAAAAACATATAATGAGCAATCTGCTTGTTTACATTTAGATTCCCATTAGTTTGGAACGCGAACAAGCTAACAATGTTAAGGACCTCCTGGCGACAATCAGTTAACCATTATTAATTGATCAACGAAATGACAAGTTTTACGCCCTTTGATAAACTTGATGATTTTCATTTTTTAAACCCAGCAGAGGGTACAAAATAACGAAGAATAAGCGAATACTATAGATGATAATCGCAGATGTGAGTGCAATTATAGACTCCTTAATAACACTTCTGTAGTCATATTTTTGCATGAATGAAATCGTTTGTAAATTAAGGAACATATGTTTAGGGAAAAAGCTCTTCCAATAGCTATGTGCATATATAATCATACAATACATTGATTATCTTACTTCAAATGAAAACAGGACATAGTCTGCTCGAGCCAAGTAAAAGGATTTATATCTGCTTAGAACTTAAGATTTTAGAAAAAAATTAAATCAAAGCCCGGACATGATTTTTGAACAATATTGAACAGATTCCCAAATGTAGGTAAATCTTGTTTTGATATAAAAATATAAATACGATACCTACATTAGCGGAACATTTGGTATGTCTTTGAAAAAGCTGGGCAATTGTGGATTAATACGTTCAAAGACCGTCTTTTTTAACCGTTCCAAAATAAGTTCCTAAATGAAGAAAAATGTCATTATTATAAAAAGCAGTGTGTGTGTTGATATGTATATATATATATATATATATATATATATATATATATATATATATATATATATATATATATAATGCATACACGATTTTGGTCTGTTGTGCGATTATCTTGCAAGCAACCTTTGCATCCGAAATGACAGAACTCTATAAATGTTCACTAAATTTGCCATATCCAATAAATATTATAAAGGTAGACATTGCACACAAACACACAATGAACCATCGGAATCTGGTGTGCCTCTCGAAGTGGATAATTCACAAGCTAAATTACCAAGCATGCCTAACTGACCAACAAACCCGAGTCATTGACAGTTGAACAGCCGGATGATCAAAAAGTAAAATGAGTAAATCGTTCAAACGAGGAATGAATAAAACCGATTTAAATCTATTAAAGAATAAGATACAAGATATCTTACTTAGACCATATCTCAGAAACTCAAAATTTACCAAATAAAAATAAAACTATAGAAGGATTGGGATGATGGAGCTTCAAAGACTGAAATTATACCAAATGGGCATATTTTCCTACAATTTAAGATTTCAAAACTAATATTTACTATGTGGGGGAAAGGACGGTTGGACATAAATCCTGCCCCTCCCATTCGTAACTGTTATGTTCGATGTCTTTGTTTGACTATTGGATCACTCACTAGAACCATGTACCAATAGTTTTAATTTAAATTGTAAATAGTTTCCATATCAAGCATAACCTGTACGTAAATATAAATATAGATATAAGAAATGACAATTGGTTACTCACGTGTTTGAAAGATTATCAAAGTCACATTGAATTTATCCATGAAAGCATCAAATCCAATAGTAATTTTAATGTTAAAAAATTCAACACATCCCTTGCTTTCAATAATGAGCTTCTACTCAGAATGCGTGTGCCATTGTAGACAAATCTATTAAGACCAAGTTGCAGAATGTTCAAAACCTTAGACTACTTACTGTGCAATTACTTGGATTCGTGTGCTATATACAGCTGCATAGTAAAAACCCGCAACAAACATTCATATGTTTAAATCAGGTTATAAAAGTGATACGATATATCTTTAAAAAAGCAAAATAAAATTAAAAGTGTTAATAATATTATAACAAATTTTAATTATAACAGTGAAATGTTGTTTACTTCTGTGTTTATCGTAGTATAAACAATCACTTGCCGACTCAGGTTTGCTATTTGATATTCACATTCTGAGGTCACAGATCAGAATGACACAATTAAACCCCAGTATTCACATTGACAACGTGCCCTTTTAGGAACTTGGCACACAATATTTTTTTAAAATCCTTTGTTTAATAGGTTACCATGTTCAATCAGTAGCTCTACAAGAAACTCCACTATCTAACTATATAAATAAAAGGGACATCATTTCGATCAAAGCATTATCAATGTGCAGGTGAACCTGCCATCAAACTATTTCTAACCAGCAAAGGCATCTTACAATATTATCCAAGTTTATTACGAAATTTCATCACAGTCCAGCGAAGACTGAGCAAAATCCTTAATTCCTAATTCGTATACGTAGCTTCCGGACATTGGGAATAATATTTACACTAACTCAAACAAAAACCTTAAAAGATATAAGTCATGGAAAAATGCATACTTCTTTTGACATTAATTTTGCAAACTAAACATTTTCTTCAGGATTAATTAAAGCTAGTGGATTAAAAACTACTAATGGGTTTGATATGTTTCAATAATACTCTACATAACTGGCTGACAAGAAGACGTTAAATATAGTAAGGGTATTGAAATTTATGTATTATTGGTAAATTTGTACTTACTGAATCGTTTGAATAAAATCGGCTATCGTTAAGAAGACTGTCAAAAAATCCCTTCACTGAATCACTGAATCCCAATTTCTTTACAATCTACAAAATGGAAATGCATAAGAAGGATTTTGGCATTAAATTGTTTATTTTTTTTGTTTGTTTGTTTATTCTTCAATTTAAGTAGAATGTGTGTAGCTTAAAACTAGGCAGTAACGTTTATTCTAGCTGAATGATAATATATTCGCTTTCATCATATTGTAATTTGGTGAAGCGATATCGTACCATCGACTATATTACATTTTTTGTATAACTCCTTCACGGAACCAAGGAATTCCAGTTTGTTTACGATCTGCAACAATGAAATGCAGTAAAGAGGATTAACGACAAAAGTTTGCTTATTTCTTTGTTTTATTCTGCGATTAATGTTAATTATGTCTAACGTAAGATTTGGAGTTACCTTTCTGTCTAGATGAAATATATAATATACGCTCTAATCATATTAAAATTTCTAAAGGCAACATCGCACATTGGACTATTTCATTTTAGAGGGTTATACTGGACTTCATCTGTCGAAGAAAAGGATGGCACCGTATAAATGTGTTAAGTTAAGCAAGTTTGTGCTATGCTATAAAACCGTTGTTAACAATCATAAAAGTCGTTACTGTGCCTTCCAGAATTTGTGACGATAGAAAATGTTCCAAACAAGAAAGGATTACAACAGGATCGTGGAAAAGTGCACCCTTACAATATTCTCTAAATAAAAAAGGCGTAAATATAAGGGTTATGCATGGCTTGGGTGTAAACAAGATGTTCACTATTTCATGCAAAATCTATAATAAAAAACATCACCTATCGGCACAAAAAGCCTACAAAAATGTTTGCAGAAGACAGGTAATGGTGACTTTAGAATTTAGTTTATGTCAACACATGACACACTCTATCCGACCTGCAGAAAATTATGTAAGGACTCAATACTGCTTATCTTCAAGGGTTGGGAGTCAGTTACAGCCATAAGGTACATGCTCCTGTCAAAGTCTTCTGTCTTCAGTACTGCGCGTCTCAATAGACCCCTGATGTTAAACATGAATTGATCCATAAACCACAATTAAGTTGTCTGGTGTGCTCCGACTGACTTCGGACCCCATGGTTATACGCTTGAGTAGCTATTGGCGCTTGAGGTTTGCAAAGTGATTTTTATGAGACTTTGTCAGAAAGTGAAAACTGTACTCTTTTAAATGGTGAATGCCTCAAGACTTCCTATATTGGACCCGCAAGGGTAAATCCCCGTCCAAATGGTATGGTTGTGCTATCACGCCCCTCCTCGTCTCTATTTCTACTGTATGAATATAACGTGTTATTCGAGTAGTACGGGTACTTTTGATTCTGACCAGTTTTAATAAATTTCACAAAATTTTCATCCAATTGTAAGATCGCCCTTCGTCATGTATCCTTTACCGATATTGTGCTAGAAATGCCAAGCAAAAATATTAAAAATTGCTTCGATAATGTCTGCATTTGGTATATAGTCTTCAGACTGTGTCGGAGTGAATATACATCTATAACTTAATCATGTGTATCTTTATTTATCAGCAAAGAAAGCGGGGAAATATGACGAATACCCGGTTCATATTCACAGAGATCCTTTCCACCTCCTTTAAACCAACAGCATGCACCTCCTCGGGGGTCATGTTAAATGATAAGTGCCATCTCAGACACGCCCGATAGTAGTTGTGGGTAGGGTCCCACGCCATTATGCCATATGACTTCCGTGTCTGAGGCATGTATTCCTATAATAATAATAATAATAATAATAATAATAATAATAATAATAATAATAATAATAATAATAATAATAATAATAATAATAATAATAATAATAATAATAATAATAATAATAATGGTAGAGAAGGGGACAAACCAATAATTGCAACTTAAATACAAAGAGTTTAGTTTAGACAGCTAAATAAAGAAAAAAGAAAATCGACGTCGTTAATTCATTAGTAGTACTTTGTTCAATGTGCGTTGAATCTGACAAAATAAACTTTCGTAAAAATAGAAGTAGTAAACTGGTTTACAAATATTGCATTTTCGAGTGCTAATTTTATAACATTCTGAAAATGATAATTTCTTTTGTCATTCACTACATATATTCTTCGTACTACTAAAATCAATTACACTAATATATATGGACGTATTTTGCAAAAATGAAATGTTGGTTTTATATGTTCTCTATACACGATTAAATACCTAAGAAATAAGTGCACCAAATATGTGCCATTAGCAAATGTAGATTGTAAATAATAGTATCGAAACCCCTGCTTGTTCTTCTATTTAGGGCTTATTTGCCTCATTTTCATAATATACGGGAACAGATACTGTTGGTGATTTTCCAATCCCTGTCTATGGTAGGTAGTCCATGGAGATAATAGATACTCGTCCGTCGAACGTAAGGGGCACCAAAAGTAATTAAGTGAAGGGATCTAATTCATGAACGAAAACAGACGCACTAAATATAGTCATCAAATAGGAAGCACTTAGTGTAATACCGTATAACCTACGAGAAAACCTGTGGATACTAATAATATCAAAGAAGGCAAATTCATTTCGATAATCACGACTCTATTTGGACTGTAAGAATACTACACATAGTTCTAGCATGTCATTTGAAATGATCTCAGCTCAACTTAAGAATGGGTAAAGTCTAAAATACAAAAAGAATATAAATCAAATAGAGTGTAATTCTTTTTCTTAAAGAAAGGGGATAGCGATGGAATTTTGGCATAATTATCTTTCAAGCGGGATAAAAGATTGATAAACAGATTAACAATTAAGAAACTTACATTGATCATATAATTCTTTATTTTTCTAAAAGCGTTGATATATGACTCTACTGCCTTTCTTCCTCTGCTTCGAATGTCGACCCTAGATAATATAGCAAACGTTACTTTTCATGTCGACCCTAGATAATATATCAAACATTACTTTTCATGTCGACCTTATATAACATATCAAACATTACTTTTCATGTCGACCCTATATAATATATCTAACATTACTTTTCAAGTCGACCCTATATCATATATCAAACATTACTTTTCATTTCGACCCTATATAATATATCAAACATTACTTTTCATGTCGACCCTATATAATATATCAAACATTACTTTTCATGTCGACCCTATATAATATATCAAACGTTACTTTTCATGTCGACCCTGTATAATATATCAAATAATACTTTTCATGTCGACCCTATATATTATATGAAATAATACTTTTCATGTCGACCCTATATAATATATCAAATATTACTTTTCATTTCGACCCTATATATTATATCCAACATTACTTTTCATTTCGACCCTATATAATATATCCAACATTACTTTTCATGTCGACAATATATAATATATCCAACATTACTTTTCATGTCGACAATATATAATATATCAAACGTTACTTTTCATGTCGACAATATATAATATATCAAATAATACTTTTCATGTCGACCCTATATAATATATCAAACATTACTTTTTATGTCGACCCTATATAATATATCAAACGTTATTTTTCATGTCGACTCTATATAATATATCAAACGTTACTTTTTAATGCCGTGTTTTCTGTTTAAAAAGATACAAAAGTATGGCATCTGAATACACTGTATCTAACCAATAATATAACTTAGATTATTGAAATACAGGTGCAAAATATGTTGCATAAATGACTTCTTACTTCCAGAATGGAATATTGAGGAAACATTTATATGTTCTTAGGACTGGCTATAAAACGAGGAAGAAATATTACGATTTGTTTGCTTTTCGTATTTATATACCAGTTTCAAATTCGCAAAAGTAGTGATTTGAGAAAGCATCCGATTTCAAAGATAGCATGGAATTCAACATGTACACTAGTTTCATCACCGTTTTGAAAGCAATAAGATTTTAAAAAAGCAACATAAATACAATGGTCATTCGAAAATGTGTTCTGCTACGTCAATGCGTTCCATAAGGTATTTATCAATATTCATCATCGATTAATTGTTTGTTAAAGGTCCAATTGAATGTAAATTTCTTCTCTTTTCCAGTATATTCTTTAAGTAGAAGAAGACATTAATAGTGTTTAAAGGCGATGTTGCAACAAGTATATACAAATAGTTATTCATCCATATTTTTGTATTTTATCAAAGTTTCAATAACATACCATGTGTGAGAGAAAGAGATTTTAATTTTATTATTTTTTATATAAAAAAATCATTATTATTTTTGTGAAATAGTTGTTTCAATGGAATGGTGTATTAACTAAAATATTAACTTCACCTGTCATCCTCCGGAATTGAAGACTTTTCCAAGGTGTAATTAAAAGGGTTGTAAGATGGTGACAGAATCGGGTCATCAAAAAGTTTTTCCTCTATTTGTCCGGGCACTTTTGCCTGAAATAGAGCACACGGTATTTGCTATATAGTTCTTCACATCAATAATCAAAAGGTCATGTTTCGATGTGACACTCAAACAAGAATCAGGAATGCAGTAAGCTATACGTGTGCTAGAGATACACTTATAGTTAATACCACTGATACTCAAGTGTTACAAAGCGCAGCAAAACAAACACCTGTAGCATTACCCCTTCCATTAAGCAAAATATCAGTTTGGGTCACTTGGTTTTCGTTACCTTATAATGCGTCTAGGTTGTAATCGTTGCAGAAAAGCTTAACGTACTTCCGCATATATATCGACATAGTTGAGAGATACAAATTTAAATCGCAGGCTTGGGTGAGCATCTGATTTAAAGTGCGCAGATAATTTTCAAGAATTTTAATTTACGAGACTTACCACTGACACGTAATGAAGTGTTCTATTGAGTTGAACTGCAAGCTTGAGACTTTCAATTATTTCATCTACCTAAAAACGAGATAATAGAAACAATCGATAGTTTACAGATATTAATTCCAGTCATCAAATGATCAATGCCGTACCCGACAATAGGCTCTTTCTTAGTGTTTAAATGCAATGAAACTGTATTAGCTCCTATTTTATGGCATACGTTTCTGCTGAGCTTATTCCATGCACTCTCTTTTCCCAACACATCTTTGAATACACGACATTGTATATTGATTTTATTAATGGAGATCTTAGGACCTTTATGTAACATGTGCAGTGTCCTAATGCTAATATGGCTTTAGAACTTGTCTTTATTTGAGACAATTTTTCTTGTCTACTAGAAAATTAATTAATAGATTCAAACAAATTGTACTGTGATGTTTCTAAATACCAGTATTAGCACAACTATCTCATTGATATTTATAACGTAATGTTACGACACTATTTGTGTGAATTTCTGCAACATATGTATGTATTCGACGCACCTGCCTTTGCACAAGGTGCAGGCAAACTATGTAGTTCTCGAAATCCCCTCTCGTTGCTGATGATGGCATTGAAGGACCTTCCGACAGCTGTATGCCACTCAAAAACGACATAGGACTCAATGCTCCGTATCTGAAAAACAATACTTTGTCAGGTCTATACATTACAAAATAATCATAAGAAACTGGTGAAGAAGATTGCATTTTACTCAGGCTGCATAACAAAAGAACAAAATACTGCAACGGATAAAAAACATCAGATCAATCTATTCAATTAACTATCAACTGATATATTAGAACTAATTCATTGGAAACTAAAGAAACAGAAAGAATTTGAAATGGAAAACAATATTTCCATTGGAATACAATTAAAACTAAATGAGCATACTGACAATATATATATATATATATATATATATATATATATATATATATATATATATATATATATACTTAAAGACTTTATAAAGTGGATATGGAGAAATGTTTAGACTTTTACAGAACCACATTGTCTAACTGTTCTAATTACTTTCAAAACAATATGGTTCCATGCTATTTGAAAATATCTGCAAACCTTGATTGTCATAAATGTGAATTCCGTTCCTATTGCAGTGGGTCTTTTATTGAATATATATCTTTGTGTATATTTTCTGTTAAAGTTTGCTTACTAAAATATCAATTATTTGATAGTTGTGAACGTAGAAAATGACTTTTCAATTTTGTTATCAGTTACTTTGGAATATATATATATATATATATATATATATATATATATATATATATATATATATATATATATATATATATATATATATATATGTTGTGCAACAGGAATGTATGGTGAGTGTATCTATGCCTACAACCACACAGCTATACAATATTATAATCTTGTTTTAACCAAGTAGTACGAAAGTTTACATGTAATGTTCACGTCATTCACTACCAAAGTTAACTAAAAATGAAATCTTCTTGTGGCTATAATATACATCTTTAAAAGTACTACTAACGAGCTGCTTTCACACATTTGCATATGATCCAGAGTTTCCAACTTGTATAATTCTCTGGACTAGCTTTTTAATTATTTGTCCAATTAGAAACTGTTTCTTGGTAAATTACAAAATAAAACTATGTCCACAAAAATCAAATTCTGAATGAAATAAAGAAAAGGAATAATTCACTATCACTGAGATTTCAATATGTTTCTCCAATTTCAAAACTTAAATTTTCTTTTATGTGCGGTCTGGTGGATTTCTGTTTTGCTTTTTATATTTCTTCGAGTAATTTCAAAACATGGGTATGAGAAGCTGGTACTGACCTTGCCCACTTCGACCCATCAAGAAACGTCTGGAAAGTATCATGCAGGATGTCGTAGTTGACCTGGTCCGCACCACTCAGTTCTGTTCGATTGATATTGTTAAGACTGACAAGAAATTCTGTGGTTTTGTCCTGCCATAAAATAAATGCAGTATTGTTTCTCATATCCGCAGTTGAAAAAATTGAGAAATATATCTAAAATGAAATTCAAAATGACGAACAAACTGCATTCGTATCCAAATACCTAAATACTTTCATGTCAAAATTGCTACGTTTCTGTACCACAACTGCCTTAATGATCTGAAGCTATTTTATGAAATATGAAACAAAAAACTTCAGAAACTATGGAACCTTATATTGTATGCATTTTTACACCAAAACAAAACGATCTAGTTATATTCAGCAGACCACGGTGCATTGCTGTACAATATGTGACCTTAAGCCCAATCTCAAAATGTTAAATAATTATGACGCAAGGTGAATAACCCTAGTCTCACGAATCACTCATCTAAAGCATAGAAACTATCAATGGCTTTACGAAATATAAAACAACAAATGCACCTTCCCAAAACATAATTCTACGACTGTAACTCTAATATTTTAATGTAACCTTGCCACGCTGTCAAAGAGAGAAAATATCTGGTCGCAAAAGAAAGTAAGTTTAGTAATGATTCAACCTAAACACGAATAATATCAAGGGATTAGGAAATATGATCCAGTAAGAAAACTTTAAGTCAAAATATATAACTGCAACTTTGACCCTATGGTTAAAGAGGATAGCGAGTATGTGGTCTTACTGTCATAATAGTTCATGACATGTTTAATGAGAAATTATCACGCTGTCAGAAACGTGTATGCAGATGAGAATATATCACGCTTTTAAAGTGTATGCAAATTAGAATATATCACGCGGTTAAAGAAGTGTATGCAAATGAGAACTTGTCAAAGCCTCAACAAATATTTTGAAGAAACCGATGCAGTGATTAACCCATTGTTTTAAAGCGTTCCATGTTGAAACCCATTTTCGGTCTACAAAGGTTGAGAGAACATGTGCCGCAATGGACTTTCATGGGCTAAAAAGGTAGGTGCATGTTTCTGAATACTTGTTTTAACTATGTTATCAACTACAGGGAACAAAATATCATTATAAACTATACAGTGATTGATTCAAGAGAGAAATTGCTTTCTTATTTTGATGAAGACTCATTGTATGTACACGTGAGGCAATAGCATCACACATGGGAATTGTGACGTGGTCCATTAGTAGACATTTTCAAAATTGTATCCAATGGTATTGGAAATTTAAAATTATCTCCATTCTTCTTTTGTCTGGTTGATCAGACAGAAAATCTAAATATTCTACGTATATTAGTGTGCTAACTGCCACACTTTAACTCAGTTAACAAAACTATCGCCTCAAAGGGCTTGATATACATCTTGCTGGTATGGGGATGGTTGATGGGCTTAATGCCATTTTTCAGCACACGATAGGCTATTCATGGCGGCCAGTATTAATGGTGGAGGAAGAAACCGGGAAATCACCGGAAAGAACCAACGACCCACGAGAAGCTACTGGCAAGCTTTCTCACATATCCACATTCGCCGAATCCTAGACTCGAACACACGCAGACAGAGGTGAGATGGCAGTGATCCGTAACGGACAGCTCTTTAGACCACTCGGCCACTCGGGGTCCCTTGGTATGGGGAAACAACATGACAAATTCCCAGATGTTCATGGCGATCTAGTCCCAATAATGCATACTGTTATTGATAATAAAACCATATGTTTTCAGTCAGGTAGACTATCTGGCATTTTAGTAGTCAATCAATAATGATTTAATAACAAATGTCAAATTAAGCGCTTATCCGCCAAAATAAGCCTCACAAAGATTCAGGCATGAAAGAGCAACCTTTATCACCTCCTGTAATAATTATGACTGTTACATAGTTTTTTGATATTTGCTCAAAGAGATTTAAGAAATGTAGGCTTTTCGTTTTCGTTTGAATTACCTGCAGCCGCAATTCATAAAAACAACACTTTGCAAACTGCACTCAAAGAATTCATCGCCTATCATAAACATTGCATCTGACGTATTACACACAGGGATTGGAGTTATTGCCTCTTGGGCTGGAAAAATAGAAAAGCAAACCCTTAAGTACTGAAATAAGTCATAGCTTGATGGGTGTTTCCACACAAACTAATCAAGACTTTTTCTTACATATTACAACAAAAAATGCTAAGCAGCACTATGACAAAAGTTAATTAATTCTTTTGTTGCTGAAAATGGTTGCAAATTTATAGAGCAAAAGATACAAATCAGTCTCAGAAAAGGTCTTCCAAATTAAGTAAAGTCAACACTCTATTATCTAATCACTTATGAGAAAACCTATTAAAAAATGTTGACTTTTCAAATGACGAAAAGAAACTCTATAGATTGTATCAATAATTGTTAATTACCAATATAATGCCGACATTACTCAAACCCGGTAGTATGGAAAATGTTCAGATCGCCAAGGATAAAGAAAGTATGCTGGCCATCAAAAAATGATTGAGCATTAGGTTGATACAAAATCTTCTGTGCCATTTGTTCAGAACTGATTTCAAGAAAATATTTCTTCTGGTTCTGAAGATGAAAAACTAAGTAAAAATACATCCATCCAAACTCATAGGAATAAATATATAGTCAATCCATTGATCAAAGCAACTCTGTTTTTCTGAGCAACTTTGTTCAAATTATTCCATTGGATCAGCCTGTGTAAATTACTGTGGTGTGTCCTTGGCTAACTCACTTAGCTCCTAATATTTTATAGCAAAGAACTTTCTTGTGCTGATGTGCTGTAAAATACAATTCAATATAATCTCTCGGAAACTTGAGGCCGTAGTTGAAGAATACGATTAGTCATTTGCCCTGTTTACGTATTACTTAAGGATCTAATGAGTGACCTATCCCTTTGTAAACTATAAAACGGGAATCAGACATGAGAACGTTGATGGATATTTATACTTAACTATGTTAACTGCCAGTTCTAGAACGAGAACAAAACAATATATTATAAATATATGACAAATATGCGACCAGCTAGTTTAAAAGAACATACATTTTAGAAGCAGTTTAAAAATACATAAAAATACAAAACATAAATTCGTTCGATAAGCGTGTTTCGAACTCTAGTCATTTTGACATGCGTTAAACATTGGCAGATAGTATCCGAATATACCTAAGAAATCAACATAAAAATACAAATGTGTCTACTAACAAAATTTATCTACCTCAAGCTGTATTGGTTCATTGGTTCTATGACGTTCTGTGTCAAAATATTTTGGATTAAAAAAAGGAAAATCTGCCATAATTACTTAAAATATTATCAGGTCATCTGCTTGTGGCTATCATCTATTACATAGAATATTGTGGCTCTGCATTTAATACATACATACATACATACATACATACATACATACATACATACATACATACATACATACATACATACATACATACATACATACATACATACATACATACATACATACATACATACATACATACATACATACATACATACATACATACATACATACATACTTCAAGACTCGCCTATTGCTTCAAGCTTTGGAGTGAAATATTTATGATCTGATTAGTCAAATGCACGCAAAAAATTACTTTTTCTGTGAAACTGGCTATGTGTAGCAAAGGCACCATGTATACCTGAATGTAAATTTTCACGAAGATGGTAGCTGCTACTCTTGAGCCCAAACTCTTTTTTTAAGTCTGTAACTACACATTAACTATCCACAAAGCTGGAGATATATGATTTATATACGAAATGTACAAAAGAGATACGAGGATTTTCAAGCTTACACAAGTTCAGTCATAAGTACAAAATCTAACTCCTGCATTTTGACATATTCCTCCTTATTAGTGTTTCTACATGCATCTAATACAACCGGGCATCAATACAAAGAGAACAGCCAGTAACAATGATTACAAGTCTAAATATAGTAATCAAGTATTTACTGTCGGCAGTAGGTTCATCAAGCCCTGTATTGTCACGTGACGGATAATTGCAGTCTTACTGAATCTACTGAATAACACTACAACGTACCTGTTTGCGACCTGTTGCAATACTATACAATAATTTTAACTACATCTTTTGATCTTCACGCAAGTGCGCACAGGAGTATGTTCATGAATAGCATATAAATTGTGTCTGCCCATAATGGTCTGGACATTCTGAAACAGAAATGTACCGTCTGACTGATCGAACTATAGGTAGAAACACTTACCCGTCTGACATCAAATTGTGACACGTTGTAAGTTTCGATTCTATCCCTGTAGTTTTTGATCCCAATATAAGTAGCGAATGTGGGATTTTCCGACATCCACCAGTCCCAGAATTGCCTCTGAAGGCTCTTCATATCACCGACTGCATCTCCTTCGATACGGATTAAAATTACAATTTTCCTTTTTTATTATTATTATATATATATATATATATATATATATATATATATATATATATATATATATATATATATATATATATATATATACATATATACATATATATATATATATATATATATATATATATATATATATATATATATATATATATATATATATATATATATAATATGTCTATATAATATGTCTATATTATACATATATACATTATATATATAATTTTAATTCCTAAAAGTGATTTTTGTATCGGAAATTTCAAAATTTATTCAATGAATGAATACAATTAAATATTTCATGAAATACATTTTGTTTCTAAATGGAAAATATAGTTTACTGTATCAAATTTATAAACGTTTGCTAATGAATAATGAAGATATATATCGCAATTTAATTATCACAGAACCAGGCACTACCTCTGAACAACGTAATAAGAGACGAGCCAAATTAACTGCCTTTCTTATCAAGCCAATCGGAAAATTTGATGATTATAACTAGAATGTGTAACATTTGCTTCATTTTCCAAATGTTTCAAGACATTTATCAGTTGAGAATGATATTCTATATAATAAATATCTTTACATGAAGAATTACATTTTAAAGAAAACAACAAATTTTTTAAATGGCTTGTTTTTATATAACTTTTACAAAAGTTAAATACGATCCACATATTTTATTTACTGTTCTAATAAAATTGCGACGGACGAAACGTAAACAACACAAATATTGTTGAGCACATTTTTATGTTCTCCTAAACAAGTCTACCGAACGATACGATTTATTGCTTCAATTTGTACGAATTTTGTTGCTTTATTAGTTTAAATAACCTGCCACCCACGACTAAACGATTTTAAATTGCATTTAACTAGACGATGATTGTATTGGTCAAGAGAATATCGTATTGTCATTTGTCACGTGATGAATTCTTCACATCAAATGACATACCTTTTACTTTTAAAAATACATTCGATGAAATTTATATAACAAGTTTCCAAACAGTGCTAACATATATGCTCTCTGTCTGTCTGACTGTCTGTCTCTCTCACCATATACGACCCGAGAATAGTGCATCTGACAATGCTAACACAGCAAAATCATGAAACGTTGGCAATAAGTTTTAAATGCGGTGATCTCTACGACAAAATGGCAAGCCTCCTGTGTGTAAATATTTCTAACGTCAGTTCCAGTGTCGCCGTCCACTTTTACAGGTACAAAAAAAATCAATTCGCTATATTGAATATATTATTTAGAATAGTCCGGAGTTTCCTTCAAAGGTTTTATGTACATAAAATAAAACACTAACTTGCTGAAAGACTCGTGTCTGATATTTAAACCGTGCAAGAACATAGTCACTAACTGAGGCTCCCTCCATCCGCACGTCATTAGACCTACCAGAAGTTATTTGGGATAGACAATGCATTAATCATAACCCTGGTGCTAGTTAAACGTTTAATCTGGCATTATACTATGTCAAAGACATCCATCCATCCATCCATCCATCCATCCATCCATCCATCCATCCATCCATCCATCCATCCATCCATCCATCCATCCATGCATGCATGCATGCGTACGTACGTACATACATACATACATACATACATACATACATACATACATACATACATACATACATACATACATACATACATACATACATACATACATACATACATACATACATACATACATACATACATACATACATACATACATAAGCCAACTAAAACATGGTATAGAAGTCAAAACAAATTTGGAAGTCACGCGGAATCTTCTCTAGGTACATCATGTTACCAATCGTGTGACATCCCTGGTCATTTTCACGTTAAAACCTTCTGCCATAATAGGTGCGGACTTTCTCCGTAATAAGAGATTAAAACATGCTGTAATGTGTATCTATCTATTTATGTATATTTATACACTCAGCCACACACACACTCAAGCTATCTGATTTTTTTAAAATGATTTCAAGTGGAAATCAAAAGGGTTACAAAAATATTTGAGTATAAGTTCAGAACTTACGGATTTTTCGATTACAAGATTACATTGTAGGTCAAGTGGTAATATTTGTATATAAAGAGGGTTATTGATTATTGTTTTATGTTCAGTCTCTGGAATCATTTATAGGTATGTACGGATAATATTTGAGCGGAGTTATTGATTTAAAGTTTTCCTTGCAATTAAGAGTGTTCATTTGCATTGTAGACTAAAGCATTATTTTCAGATCATGGAGAACTCGTTCAAAGCCATTCTGGATTATACCTTTCTGGTTCATCAGAACATTCAAGAGTATTGGTATGTCAAGACATTCAAGACTAGTGTAATTCATGTGAACATTCCAACCTTTGGACTTGTGATATGACATTTAGGATAATTTGGGATTTAATTCACAACATTGTAAATATCTTAAATTACCATTTTTTAACTTTGACAAATTAATTATTATTTGTTGATTTTGTACTAATGTTGTTCGTAGCAATAGATCTGTGGCGTTTGTGTGTGTTGTGTATGTGTCTCTATGTATGTGTCTCTATGTATTCATGTGAGTAACATGCTCTCTCTATCTCTCTTCCTCTCTCTCTCTCTCTCTCTCTCTCTCTCTCTCAGAGAGAGAGAGAGAGAGAGAGAGAGAGAGAGAGAGATCATGTGCCACAGGCATCATATTTTGTAATACAATGGTCAAATTTTTAATTGAAAATTTGCATGGTATAATTTAAAGCGTAAGATTGACGGAATCGATGGATGCTTTTCGGTAAATATTTAATAGGAACTCTCCTAATGGATTTCAAAAAAGGTCCATGAAACCTTCCAGTTTAATTTAAAATAAGGGACCAACTGCGACATACCTGTCGAGGGACACACTAATCCAGAGAGGAATATCACAGCGCAGTAAATCTTCCTGAAATGATATATAAAACATTGACATATATATGCAAAGAGAGGATCCTGCTCGCGTGAAAAATCTTGCCATACTCAATTAGTGCCACACTACTAATGTGCATTCTTCTTTTAAAAGAAGTTTTACCACTGAAGTGTAACAAAACCCTAAGAAAATCCCTGTGTCTAATTCAGATACATTCTAACGCTACAAAGCGAATCCAAGAGGTAATTCCTGTAAAATACAACCAGTCTTAAATTTTCTTCATCAAAGATAGTATAGGGAAAGCAGCGGTGTATCTTATTTACGGGTTAGTAATTTAGAAATAAAAAATTATGTATCGTGTAACTGGGATAATCTCTCACAATCCCTAAGTACAGTCCACAAAAATTCTCACAAAATTATATTTTATATGATTTCATGATATCTTCCTACAGTAAGTACATCCAGGAAGACATAATGATTTCAGCTTCCTCTTATCAGAAGTTTGATTTCTAAAAGTTGTTTCCAGGTTGAGATTTGGAGGTACTCGTATGCGATTACAATGTTTTAGAAACACAACCTGAGATGAATATCAATTGCCAAATTAAACTTCAGAAGTAAAGAAATATTCGTCTGCTGTACAAACAGCATTTTCTCAAGTTTCGTCCTTTCTATAATCAAGGTAGATCTCGATGTCACTATGGACCATCTCTTCAACTAATATGAGCTGTTTGACGTAATATTGGTCAACCTTCTTGGCTGTACACCACCTATCAATCAATTGCTGTTTTTCCTTGCAAACTGAGCATGTTTGTCCAGTTTTATTTCAGCAATTCCTAAACCTTTAACGATATTCCTCAGATACCGACTCGTAACCGTTCCAGATTATTCCTCAACCACAATATAATTTGCAGCTTGTTGGACCGAAAGCGGAGGTTTGCCAATAGGTAAACTTTGTAATATATAACGAAATAATTAAACAAAACTAAAATAATTGTTGCAATAATACCTCATGCTTTATCCTCCCTCAAATTTGATAAGGATATGCGTTACTAAAACGTTATACAAAGAAATAAACCAAACTGTTTGTTTCGAGCTGTCATCGTTTTAAAGGTCACCCAGGTTGCAATCAAAAAGTGGCAAATGACCACAACTGACAAAATCTCTGGTATATCTACCACATGTGTTAGATAATATAGCAAATACGACCAAAACAGCCAGGCAATCACCATACACCTTGCAATTAATAAGGATAGAAAGGTCAAAAGGTGTCACGTGTTCTTGAGCTAATGCGTCACATTGTTGGCTTCTTTAATTGAATCGATGTAGCGGTTAATGTATAAAAAGCCAACGGAGAGTTGTAGTCCATGCTGAACCAGAAACTTAAATCTTCTGTGTGCACTCGAAGAACTTCAGTCTATGACATGATCATAAGATTTATAGAAATGTAGCCTGCATTCGTTGCAATCTTTAGATCCAATAAGCCAACTAGTATTATGGAGAAAGATATGTTCGTTCTGACTGATGATGAATCAAGTCTTGAACAGGAGACTTCAGCATGCCTGAAGCAAGGTTCGACAAGAGGGTGTGTGCGCCCGGGTAAATATCCCCGGGGGCAAGACCAATAAAGGAACCCGGAACAAACAACACTTTAATTTGATATAAGCAAATTTGTATTTGAACAAGAACTAGGAGAGGCCCTGGTGTTTTTTTACCCCAGGGCAGGTGATTGCTCTCTAAGGCCCTGCCTGAAACCTGTTACAGTCACGTCGCCAACAGTATCCATTATAGCAACACCTTTGCATCATGGGCTTAGAAAAGCATTTCGTCATCTAAGGGAGGTGGATCCACAATTGTCGTGGGGATGAAATTTATCATTAAAGCTGATCTCACTTAGAACTATCTTAAATGTCAACTCTCCCAACCTTTAACCTGCCAACTTGTTGGAGGATTTTTTGTTACACATGTAAAATCAGCAAAGTCCAACCATGAACTGTCACAACTGGACATTGTTCAGTACAAATCTGAAACAACTATAATTTTTAATGATGATCCACTAATGTGTTTTGAAACAAATTTCTCGATTTCCTCTGCTCAACGGTCTTGCAAAATGTTTTGCTGTGCGTACCAATCGTTAGAATTTGTCTTATTCGCTGCAAGAGATATCGTGTATGTGCAAAAAGACAGCCAAAAACCAAATCTTTCTGCATATTTTAAACTTTCTGAAGAAAAACATAAAGTACTTTCGCGACATTGATTCACAAATCATCAGAGATCTGTATTGTTAAAGTTCAGGTAGTTTGTGCGTGCATGTATTTGGATGTGTCCGAGTATGTGATTTGGGTATTAAACGCAGCTTTAACAATTTTTTAGTCATATATCTAAGATGTCTGCAGTGTGGCAGTTTATATTTATGTCTAGAACTGGGGCAATCATCCGCAGACGTGTACCATCATCTCCCACCCATATATATATCTTAGACAACAATTAACAAAAGCATATCATTTCGTCTGATTTAATATACCTGCTGAATACTGCGATACGTATCGCGATATGTATGCAAAGACCGCATACAAAACTTCGTAGCACTGAGTTATATGATCTTTAAAGTAATATAATTTCACCGATTCAATTTGATCGTAAATATTTATACTATATTTTTTATACGCAAAGTTTTACTTTTACATAGTAAATATACTTTGATAAGATATTATTTATCAGTAAACGTAAGAGAACGGTGTTGCAAAATTATTTCAGAGTGAAGACAATAAGCTTTGTACATTTTAATAAAAATAATTTATTTTCCTAGAAAATATGAAAAAAAAAATGAAAATATGTTAAACAAGACTTACGGTTTACAGAAATGATCCGAAATGTTTGTTCTAAAGATAAAAAACAAGTCCTGTAAAAAGTTCTAAACAAAAACAGTTTGAAATTCAGTTCCGGTACAAAATGGCGGATGACGACGTCAGACGAAGTAAAATTAGCTTCGCTAACGAATGTTGTTCTACGTAGATATACGAACCGACAACTTTTTCTAGCACAAAATACATTTTTTAAGGTAAAAGAAGTAGTGTAACTCTTCTAAGATGTTACAATAAACTCCTACTCTGACGATCTTACAAAAAAACTAAGCATATAAATGAAGTTCATACGTTGTTTGAATTACACGCGCACGGAGGACACATGCAATTTCACAATATATATGCACATTAGGTAAGCTTGACCAAGTATCATCCAATCGTTTTCATAGCTATTCCTGAATGTTTACTTGTAACAAATTTGTCATCATAAACAGCACGTGCTCATATGAGTGATATTTACAACGCAAATAATCACGATGTTTATGTTAACACCATATTAGACTGGTATTAATATATTCTTATTATTATTTACATTTAATGAAATAAAAATGAAATAAAAAGATGTATACATAATTCATTTTTTTTAACAAACACATTTAAACTACAAAATTACAGGGTCGTAACAATTCCATTTATATATATATATATATATATATATATATATATATATATATATATATATATATATATATATATATATATATATATATATATATATATATATATATATATATATATATTACCGTAAAGCCATCCCGTCTTGTAAGTTCTTCACTTCATAAATCTGACGATGGGTTGTGGGTCTGCGTCATATATAAGAGCATAAGATCACGTGATAATATGGCCCTGATTTTAAGTCATATAAAATATAATTTGGTACATATAACCACCGTTTCTACTGGCTCCTTTAGACGTCGTTCAAGAAGGTAAAAATATGTATAACGTGATTGAAACTTTAGCAGTACTTATTTGCTTATCTCCCGCCAGACTACAGGTATCAAATACGAACGTGCGATGCCTTGCTTTTAATTCCTCAAGTCATTTGTTTCAAGATTATATTGAAGTAATACGGATATACTCAGACAATCCTCTGATACACTTGGTTAAATGTTTTCACAGCTACAGGCATCATCGTACAAAAAGTTAACTTTGAAGGAGATCACAATCGCCATGCGTAAACGCTGCTAAGTGGCCTCTATTTCAACCCTTCTTTAAGCTGACGTCAGTTTGCAGCCTTTGAAGAGGATGGACGTGTTTTCCAGGAGCTCCCGGAGAACAAAGGAACAAAGGAACGGAGAACAAAGAAAATAGAAGAAGGAAGAAAGAAGAAGGAAGAAAGAAATAAGAAGAAAAGAACATAAAGAAGAAGAAGAAAAGAAGACACAAGAAGTGACCAAATTCTTTTACACACGATATTTTGTAAAAGAAAAAGGTCAGCCTAAGAAAGAAGAAAGAAGAAAGAAGCTTGCTACTATCACATCGCTGTCGTTCAAACAGCAGCGAAGTGAAATAGGGTTAGTCAGAATGCCTTACATAGGGCTCACTTTGGCAAAGAGCTCTTTCTAGGCTAACAAGTACTTGTTTAGCCCTTGAAGGGATGATTAGGAAGAAAAAATATATAACTTACCACCAAACAAATTAAGATCACTAAATTTCACAAGGAAGTTTATACCTTCCAAATTCGACACAAACTTTTGGAACTAAAGGTACGCATAGTACGCAAAAACATAATACTAACATATAGTAGGAAATTTCACAACTCCTATTTATTCGACTCGTATGTGGCTTACGCATGTTTGGCTATGATAGTGACTCCCACCCCCAATATGCAACGGGCAGAAACAGAACCTTAACTTAGTGTGCGGAAGCGACATCCACTGCCGACACCGTCAACTCGAGGAAAACCATGGGACCCAACAATCAAGGAATGAGGAAGTGCAGTAGGAAGCGCCCTGGGCCACATAAAAACAAAGTAAAAAGGTTACACTTACAAAGCCAATAATACTATGTGGACCTAGGGTAAGCCAGACACAGGGAGAGATTTTCAACCCACAAGATAGAGGAATCAACTATGGTACCGCCCTTTACTGGATCCTTTCCTTTGCCTTTTCCGGGCCCGGTGGTCGAGGCGGTTGAACTGTGTCAAAAGCCACTCAAAAAGGTCTGTTTTAAGGTTGGTAGAAAAAGGTCAAGCACTAGACCAAAAAGCGCAGCCCTTGGGCTAAGTGCCTCCCTAGATTAGCAACATTACCGATAAGGTGATGTCCGGCTTAGGTGGTAAACCATCTAGGGGGACTATTACGCCCATGCGCCGGGGCACAAAAAAGTGTCAAGCACTGAGACACGGGTGAGCCCTGCCTCGGAAGGAGGGGAGGCCGCTAGCCCTTTTCAGGGCTTTAACCAGTCATAATACACGAGAGTGGACACATGGCTATAATAAGAGATTCGAGGCGATCCCTTCTTTAAGCTGTTAAGTGCAGGTGTTGGTCTTTGTCGTATTTCAAGAAAGGCCTATGGGTATTTTCTGATTATTGACCGACCGTTTTGAGTAAATTTCGATTTAGGAAGTTCATTTCAGTGTTAATATAAAGCTTGGAACCAACCATGATGTTTATGTTTTAAGACAAGAAGTATTTCAGTTTACTTATTAATTCAGGAATTGATAAATGAGAAACTTCGATCCAGAAAATAATTTTGATTTAACGAGGATTCTGGTTTTCTGAAATTTAGATGCTTAGCAAATTAACTTTAATAATAATAATAATAATAATAATAATAATAATAATAATAATAATAATAATAATAATAATAATAATAATAATAATAATAATAATAATAAAAATAGTAGTAGTAGTAGTAGTAGTAGTAGTAGTAGCAGTGTATTCAAGCGATATAAATCCAAAACAAAAAAAGTGGGGTCTAAAGCGCTGTCCGTTACAGATCACTGCCATCTCACCTCTGTCTGCGAAAGTTCGATTCCAGACTCGGCTAACGTGGGAAAGTGAGAAAACCTCCTAGTAGCTTCTCATGGGTCGGTGGTTTTTCCCGCGGATTTCCCGGGTTCTTCCTCCATCATTATTACTTGCCGCCATATATAACCTATCTTGTGCTGAAAATGGCGTTAAACCCTATAACAACAACAACAACAACAACACCGAAACAAAAATCTTAAATATATTAATCAAGAGGAAACAAAGAAATAAAAGTGCACTTAAAGCTACCGGCTGTGTATAGGAGGTTAATTTTGAACCGATTTTATCAAAAAGCCCCATAATTTGAACCCCCATTTAATATTTTGATTCAGCCCTTCCTTGATCGTTTCTAAATAGCGACGAGCTCCACTAGCAGGAAAGGTTTATCAAAATTCGTTTACCCGACTGCGGGAAATTGGGACTAAATATATGGAAGCCATAAGAAAGCTCTTAAGGCGATTACCTTTAGAGGCCATATATGGACTCGTTCTTAAATAAAGATCCTAATCAGATAAGGAATGTTCTTTGATATATTTTTGACTTGCAAAAGAGGTTTAGAGTTTGCACGGAGCAATCATAGAAATTGATTTCTTAGAGAATCTTTGTTTCCACCTTTTTCTCACATAAAGGTAGAAACATGTTGAAAAACTATCTGGAGGATATTAAGAAAAGGATAAATATACGGGGTGGGGAGGATATGACACAGTACGTAAATGCACACACACACACACACACACACACACACACATATATATATATATATATATATATATATATATATATATATATATATATATATATATATATATATATATATATATATATGTGTGTGTGTGTATATATGTGTGTGTATATATATATATATATATATATATATATATATATATATATATATATATATATATATATATATATATATATATATATATAAGCGCTGTCCGTTACGGATCACTACCATCTCACCTCTGTCTGCGTGTGTTCGAGTCTAGGATTCGGCGAATGTGGATATGTGCGAAAGCTTGCCAGTAGCTTCTCGTGGGTAGGTTGGTGGTTCTTTCCGGTAATTTCCCGGTTTCTTCCTCCACCATTAATACTGGCCGCCATGAATAGTCTATCGTATGCTGAAAAATGGCGTTGAACCCAACAACAACAACAACAACAACAACAACAACATATATGAAGCAGAATAATTAGCAAAATTATAGGAAAGAATGTCGTAATTAACAGTATGCACGAGTCTCTATAGATTGGTTTTGTACCATGGACCCTCAATAATTTCTTAACATAATGAATTATCTGCATATTTTAGGTGTACACTTTTAGTAATATGAACTGTAATTAAGTCTTTGTGTTGTGCCTTGTGGAGCATAACGTGAGGCACTAATATTTGGCATTGAAAAGCTTTCTTATGAGTCATGCTAACCTGAAAAAAAAAACAAATGAAACTTATACAGTTGTGAAATTAATGCATTGATGAAAACTAGATTTAGCACTAGCGAGTTTAAGTTTACTGTTGTCTTAAAACGATTGACAATTGGGGAGACAATTGTGAAAAACTCGTCAAAAGTGGATCAATTCGATCAATATTTTGTACTAACAGTACTGAACTCCTACTTAGAGGATTGTGATTTCGGCGTCTCTTGGACAGTTTCTAGTTAGCGATCTACTCCAACAATATGAAATAGAATCTATAGTGAATCTGTAAGTCTCAGTTTTGACCTGATTAGTTATTTAACCTGTAAATGGCTAAATATGCTTGTAGAAACTTCGTCTATTTTTAGGATGCATTTGTCAATTTAATACATGCCCATTGCTTAACATCTTTGAGTGTCACGCTATCATGTTTACCTTTTTTAACCCTATTTGCAACCTGAATGTTATTTTGAAATCACCATTTCTAACACATTTTAACTTCATTTGTCTACATCTTTCTGTTTTTTTAGAATTAAGTGAAACATGTTATATCTTTTCAGGTCTAGCCTGGTATCTGGAACAAAGTATTAGAGTTGTATCGTTTTGAAAGCTCTCCAGTAGTCCAATGGTGATAGCAAGGTCTCATAAGGACATGTGCAGTCTGCTGCTATAAGTGACCAAGATGAGTTCATATCAGTACACTGATATACAGCATCTCAAAGACATGGCTTAGATCTTCATGACAGAGATTCACATCATTTTTCAGTAAGGTGAAGCTTTCCTGAAACTTTATTTTCATATTGCATTGTTGACTTTTGTAGTTATCGGCATTAAAATGGAATTCATATTTGCTATAAAACATGGTAGTGGTCCCATCAAAACTTTAAATTTGAGTGGGCTATTAGTTATACAAACAACTGCCCAAGTACCTAAAACAATAAATGTGAAACGTAGCACCTGTCATTGTTTCTTTAGTATGTACACCTATATGCATCTGGATAGCCATGTTGCAATTTGCTGTCAAAATCATTGTGAGCTATCATGCTTCAGTACTCCTGGGATTAATATTATCAGTTGTACAGGCCTAAACTACCATTTGTTTTAAACACCATTCATTAACCAACTTTGCTGCCTTAAATTTGTCAAACTGAATGTCATAACTTGTATGAAAATTTAATTTTTGTAAAATAAATAGTTTTTAAAAGTTATATATTTATTTAAATTTTCATTAAAATTTAATATATCAATATTTTTTAATTTCAAGAATATTTTTGACAGGCCTTATCAATTATTACAATTAGGTTTTTACTGCATTGAAAAATTCCTATAATTAAGGAAGATATAGCAAATTTAGTTTTGTTTTCTTAAGAACAAGTGGAACTCAAATTGCACCCTATAGAACACCAGCACTACACACTTTCTGATAGCTGTCACGTGTTTTGCTTGCAAGGAAATTTCAAAAGACTTTATGTATGAAGTTGAAATAGTAGTGGCATGCAAAAACAATGCAAATATAAAAGTTTGACAAAAACATTGCCCCTTTCAGAATCAGTACACAATTAATAAAATCCGGTTCAGTACCCACGAATGTAGTCTCAGTCTTTTTTTAGATCACTTTTTCGTGTCAAAGTTTGGTGGTGTTACTAGAGTCAGATTTTGGCATTCTTGGTAAGGATTTAAAGGCAATTGTTTATTCTTTAAAATATGAGCTTATGGTGTGGTTCTCTGTGTGTATTTCGGCAACAGTGCACATTGAGTAATAAGGTCATGGTGATGATCCGGAAGTGAAATCTGTGTTGCCTGGTGTTTTGTTTACAATTCAGCCTGTTAAAAAAATGCAGGTCAACCCTTGACAAGAACTAAACCGTTAAGTCATCTTTGAAGGTATTTTAGATTAACATATGATTTGTATTGATTGTCACACAGTGGAAAGTTCAGTACTGAGAAACAAATGTAGAGACAATATAGTGAAATTAATTGTGTACTATGGCCATATCGGCCTGTCAGAAACGAAACTTCATCCAGCCGAATTGAGAGATAGGGAACTACGTAAATGGTAGGTAAACAACGCGCACAAGAAGATTAACCCTTCAGTCCATATTTGGCAGTATTAAACTGTTACAAAAAATGGACATAATAAAGCTAAATTTTCCGAGGAGGGAATACCTCTTTAAAGACTTTTTTCTACTCCTACTTAACACTTCCTAGTTAACTCTCTGTTTCAGCAATAGACAAATGTGAGAAATAAAAAAAAAAAATTGCCGAGCTGATTTCGCAAAACTGCGTATTAAATATATAGACGGTTGATTACGGAGGTCTTACGTGGATTAAATCTGGCATATAATATGGGCTCTAAGTACCACAACCCCTCCAGGTTTGTTTCTAGTTAAGGATCTGTTCCAACGGGAGCAAAAGCTTAAAGAAAATTCGTTGAGCTGATTTAGAATTTGTAGCTCAATATATGGTTGATAAAACAAAACCTATAAGGAGATTAAATGTTCACTCCAAATGTGCACCCGACAGTTCAACACTCAACAGTTTGCAAAGCTATAAAAAAAATTCAAATCGATTTTGTGAGATAAATATATAGAGAGGGATTACAAGAGTTTTGACATAGACCATTCTTAAAGAATTTTAATTATATAGATATGCTCAACACAAGAAAGAAGTCAAAGACAAGTTAAATATGGATTGATCTTATCAATATTGTGTACAAAGGGCACCCATACCGAGTCGAATTTGACTTCAACATCTCTTGAACTGCTTCTTGTTAGAGACCTGTGCCAACTAAGATGAATAAGGAACTAAATATATATTTGGTATATAAACGCCCACAAGGGGATTGCTTCTTCCGTAGATACATGGCCCCAACATTTGACCTCTAAAATGATTTTGACATGGATTGTTGTTTGATAGATATAACTCCCGTTTAACAATTCTTAGCTAGAGATCTGTTTAAACAGTGGGCGACCTTAATGAAAAAGCCGATTTCGAGTAATCAAAGGCTAAATATTTAAATCGGCGATTACACAGGTTGCAAGAAGATTAAATGATGCTTATAGGTATGGGACTTATGTACTCTTTAATAGATATTGACATGGACCCGTCCTTAAGCATTTTATTTCTAGGACTAATTTCTACCCATGAGGGAATTTATGACACGTTTAGTAAAGAGGTAACAGCAAAATATGCAAACCGACAATGTACCTAGATTTTATACCCAAAACCTAAAGTGTTGTTCCTTTTCTCTTGGATTCCAATCGACAAAAATCGTCAAAAAGACTTATTTCGTTAGTTGAAAATATTCATAGAGATAACATATCAAAGTAGGGTTGATGTCATCGATATCAAAGTTTTTCAAAGTCCCACGTGTACACGTAAGATTAACTCCACTCACGGCATGTATTATATCCATCCTACTCAATATATTTGCAACCTGAATGTTATTTTGAAATCACCATTTCTAACACATTATATATATATATATATATATATATATATATATATATATATATATATATATATATATATATATATATATATATATATATATATATATATATATATATATATATATTCTCAGTTGGGATCCAAACAACGCACATCATATTTATCCCATTGCTCTCGACGAACTTCCTCAAAACTTTTCTTGGATACAAATACTACAACGTACATACTACTAAAGGACTATCCATTTCAAGATTATTTTAGGGATGATATGGAAGGGCCATAAATGGACTGAAGAGGAAATCTCCTTGCGGGTTTTGTTTTACCTACCATATACTGAGCCCTCGATTTATATAAATTGGCTAGAAGGATTTTCTTACTACTGTTGGAGCAATTACCTACATAAAAACTGTTCAAGAGGCATTGTAATTAAAATTCTCCAAGCAAAAATTAGCTTAATGCAAAATATATTTGTGTCGATCTACATTGTAATTATTTTACGTTACCCATAAGCTGGCGCTAATTTCCACCAATTCTTCTTGACGTCTTTCGCGGAAGGAACACATACCTATACATTTTATCTCATAGAATAAGAAGGCTGACCAAAACTCGTTAAAGAGCGGATGTTGGTGCCAATGTGTAAATAAATTATTTAATCGTCTTACGGCCTGTCTTGCATCTCCTTATAAATTGTCCCCCATTAATCCAAATCGGCTCGACGAATTTGTTTAACTCTCATTAATGTTGAATCAGATCGATGTCTGGGATCAAAGAAAGTGATTGAAATCAACATTATCTAAGCAGGGGTTCAGTAATCGCAAAGTTTGCATACGCAATGTCCAAAGACATATGTCGAAGTGTAACGATCTTTGATTTCTCATTTTTATTCGACGAATTTTCATTCGATTTCAAAATGGAAACAAATATGCAGTTTGAAACATAAAGTTATAACAAATTATTACATTGTCCATTAAACAAGGAGATGCTATTAGAGAAACACCACTGAATCTTGTTATATTCTGCACTTTGTTTATTGCTTGTATCGCTAGAAGTGAACCAGCTTTAAATAAATCTTACATAGCGCGTTCAGTCAGGAATCTATCCAGTTTATGGAAGACTTTGTGACCAACAAAAAGCCTGAAAAGCAAATTATCTTACAGGGTGCTCTGTCCAACTAATACAGGTATTTTTAATACGACGTGCACCTAATTAGAATAAGGATTCTTACAGAAAATATATTTTAAATAATAGGATTGAATAAATGGATATTTTATATGCATTTATTAATAACGAGATTTGATAAAACTTTGGAAAAGCAACATTAGACAACATAAAATAAGAGGGTAAAACGATACGTGAAAAAATAAACATTAAATTTCAAAAGATTTATATGTACATTTACAATTTTTGCTCTAGTGAAAACTTTTTTATCTGATCAAGACAATACATTACAGACAATAAAAAATATGTCAATATACGTTATATGTTATAAGTGAGTGATTCGCGTTATTAGCTCCTGCTTCTATAGAGATTTCCATCTGTATCCATCTAGTAACTAGCCTCTCGAGCATACATTTTGCCGTTCTCTAGAATCACGGAATTAAATTCCCTGATGTCGAATGTGGAACCTAAAATGTAAGCAAATGTTTTTCTCAAATCAAATACATACTGTAAAATCAGGAAGATTCGTTTAGTCAAAATTGTGTGGTTTGGTAACCGACGATTACAGAGGAATAATATTTTGTGACGTCACAGTGGTTATATTAACTCTTAATCTACAATGCAATATTTCATGATGTATTTAGTCTCTTGTATGTTAGTTATCCTCGAAAAATGGAAATTCCCTATGAGCATACGTAAATGCATGCATATATACATTGTGATGCATAGTTTGTATTCTAAACCATTTATGTAGGAAATATTCCGTTATCATACCTTATCAAAGGGATCAGCCAAAAGAATATTTGAAACTGGTGATGCACGATTAGTGTCACGTTCAAACGAGAAACGAGAATTTCAGAGGAGTTTAAAGACGAGGCAATCCGCTCGATACATTTTTAATTAAACATCACGCAAGCAAACCCACTGTAGTACATCAGGAATCCAAATGGTGGTGGTGAACAATCAAACAACAAATATGACATACCCAACTGCAGTTCTGCCGTACGCCTAAGCTGTTTTATCTTTATTTCTCCAGTCGTGTAAGCGCAGGTTTGTCCAGGCTATGTAATATAACTATCAATTTCATTGGCTGAATTCCCGGGTCCCATTGCTGTGTAGTTGGTTATGGAATCAGTACACAATTAATAAAATCCGGTTCAGTACCCACGAATGTAGTCCCAGTCTTTTTTTAGATCACTTTTTCCGGTCTAAATTTGGTGGTGATACTAGAGTTAGATTTTGGCATTCTTGGTAAGGATTTAAAGGCAATTGATTATTCTTTAAAATGTGATCTTATGGTGTGGTTGTCTGTGTGTATTTCGGCGACAGTGCACATTGAGTAATAAGGTCTTGGTGATGATCCGGAAGTGAAATCTGTGTTCCGTTGCCTGGTGTTTTGTTTACAATTCAGCCTGTTAAAAAAATGCAGGTCAACCCTTGACAAGAACAAAACCGTTAAGTCATCTTTGAAGGTATTTTAGATTAACATATGATTTGTATTGATTGTCACACAGTGGAAAGTTCAGTACTGAGGAACAAATGTAGAGACCGTATAGTAAAATTAATTGTGTACTATGGCCTGTCAGTAAAAAATTGAAACTGATATAAATTTTTTATTATTAATGACATATACATGAAATTTTAATATCTTATGTATATTGACTTTAAAAATATAAAAAGGAAATTAGAAGTAAAAAAATAATTTTAATTTTAAAAATTTAAATGAAATTTAAAAAACTGTTATAAAAAAAAAATTTCCACCAAGTATACACATATATTATATTTTTTGGGAATGATATTAAATGATATCAGCATATATATACTCCTACACCATAAACAAGCTCAAATGATGGATATTTGTCATATTTGATCAGAGAAAATATCTTTATTAGTCAAAATGAGAGCCTCATTAAAAATACATGAAGACAAAATTCTACTTTGCTTTGTACCTTTAGGTCATTGAAACTATTTATTTGGGGTTCAAAAAGTTAATTTATGTGTTTATGATGGGGTGACTTCCTGAGTAACACATATCTGCTTGTATAGCTATCAGTAATTGTTTATAACCATAGTTATAGGGTATTTAGTGAGAGGACATAGATGAAGACTTTATACTAGAACCTGTTCAAGTTCTCTACAAAATCATATTAAGCTGTCAGAGAATGAAATACAGGTCAGAGGGGTAAAATATACTTTACCATGGTATATTTACCATTGCATGTAAGAAAACAGCAAAATGATGTAAGTTGAACACAGAATGCATTCCATTTTATTGTTCAGTTTCTTTAAGATGTTGATTGATGTAGTGCGACATTGTAGCCTAGATGATATTATGGGAATTCTCATGATTCATTTTGCTTTATGCATTATTAATGACTAATAATATTTGTTATCTGACACTTTAAAGATTACATAAGTAATATTCAAACAGATTATTTGAATTTAACTTTCTACAACTGATCCTAACATGGTTACATAGCTGACATCAACAAATATGCATATATTTTGTAATGTTTGGAATCAAAAGTTGACATTGTTAGGCTGACATGGTACCTATAGTGAATCTGTAAGGCTCAGTTTTGATTGTGTGCACTTAAAATATCCCAAGATGTTATTTTCATCATGAATATGCCTCTGTATGGTAACACATTTCAATTTAGTACTTTGACAGAGGGCGGTATTGCAGCATCAGCTGATATTTGATTCCATTGAATCATTGAATCATTGAACTTAAAACCTTGGTAGCCAAGACTCTTAAAAATAGACTAAACATATTCAAACAGATTATTTGAATCATGTTTGCACATGTGATTTTAACAAGTACATTGCATATGTCCCACACATGCAAATATCCATCCTCGTTTACAAGTTTTCGGGATGCACATTTCACATTTAGTTGATGATATAGGATCTATTGGTACCTATAGTTGATCTGTGTGGCCACATTTTGCTATATTCACTCACAATATCTAAAATTGTTTTTTCCTTCATGAATAGGATTGCATATAGAAATAAATTTTAATTTGGTACATTGTCATTTGACTTTCCACTATACTGGTATGTATCAATGTTTGCACCAATGATCAAACCTCACCGTTCCAACATTGCCTTAAACTTTATGATACATACTCTACCTGATTAGTTATTTAACCTGCAAATGGCTAAATATGCTTGTAGAAACTTCATCTATTTTTAGGATGCATTTGTCACTTTAATACATACCCAAATGTGTCATAATGTAATATTCGTCAAATGTTTCGTGCTTATTTGAGTTATCACTTAATATATCGAGATTCATCGGAATAAATTTGGAAATGTCATTGTAATTGAGATTTGTATATATCTGACTTTTGATCCCCTGCAAGATAACATAAGGTTGTTAACCAAGAAAGTAGCCCACTATTGATATTAGCTACAAAGTTTCGTGAATTTACATAGAGCCGTTTAAGCGAATATTCTCTAAAGAGCAGACTGACTGACAACCATATGATATTGCAAGGAATAAACAATAATTTCTATCTTCTTCTCAACATTTTCTTACTTCAGAATGATTAAATAAATTAAACTACATTTGAAAATTATAATAGCACTTAAGTTAAGACTCCTCACCTTTGGCAAGAGTAATTGATTTTATTAAATTACTTTGTCACTTAATGCAAAACTTGTTTCTCAGTTTTAATCCTATTTCTAAATCAGATACCAAATACAGTTTTAGAATGGATGCGTATCGGACTTTTTAAAGTAACACATATTCTTTATTTGGAATTACCTGTACGAATAAAATGAATATATATATCCATTTATACTGATTCTTTCTAAAAATATTTTTAAAATATATTTCTAAGTTCAAATCATAGTACTCACAATAATCAATTACAAATAACATATTACAATTACACCGGTTTAAACGGAAACAAGGATCATACTTTCATGGGCGTTTTTTTTTTTTTCTCGCGACTCTGGAAGGCGCATTTTTTGGAGAGGGGTAGGGTGGGAAGTGAGCTTATTACATTTTTCAACGAAATGTTTGGGTTTGTTTCAGGATTTGGGACAGCTTTCACGGTAAACTTAGGATCCGTGTCCAAAGCGATGTAGATCATATCTTTCAAACCACACCTGGACTACCGCCCTGAGATGGTTGATACCCTGGCGTCCCAAAATCTTCTGACATGCCTATCAAACTACTTACCTTCCTACGTATCGATGCATCTACTATGTATATGCGTGTAAGTACCTATATGCATAGCAACCCATATTTGTTTGATATATTGTTGAGTCATCTCGCTATGCTCCACCGAGAGAGAGAGAGAGAGAGAGAGAGAGAGAGAGAGAGAGAGAGAGAGAGAGAGAGAGAGAGAGAGAGAGTAAAATAAATTTAAAATTCAATAATAAAACGTACAGTTTGTAACGTGATACGGAACTTTGGAAGAGAGAGGCGTGCAATATTCAAATCCATCAAATCTCAACAAAACCTTTGCATTACCTTCCTCAACAAAGAATAATGTTTTCTAAAATAAATAGTATAATTGAATCGCAAGCAAAAGTACTATTTATGTACCGAACTATATCGCCACGAAATGGGGAGGAGTGAGAGGAAATGAACATATAGTTATTTATTTTATTACACAAGCAGCCATATTTAAGGTATTAAGTAACGTATCTTAAACTCTAAATGGAAATTTATGTCTTAACAGCGAACAAACATGTGGGTTTTTTTTACTGTAATTCGTACTTCGAAGGGTAATCTAGGTTATATTTCTAGACAGCAACAAAGATCCGCCATTCACATCAATGCGCAAATAAAAACGATTTCAGTAATGGCTTATCGTGATGAATACACGTTTACATCCAGGTTGTGCAGCGGTGGTTTATTTTTCTCTTCAAAAATATAGATAAAATTATAAACCGCTCCTGTGGCCTAGTGGTTAAAGCGAATGCCTCGGATGCGGGAGGTCGCGGGTTCGAACCATGGCCGAGTCATACCAAAGACTTTAAAAATATTACAAACAGCTACCTCGCTTTGCGGTCAGCAATAAGAGATTAATGTTAGTACTGGTTGACCCGGTGTCAGGATAATGTGACTGGGTGGGACATCATACCACATGAATGCGGAATGATGCCTCAGTGCTAGAGATATCAAGATATCAATTCTAAAAGAAAGAAACGAAAATATTAATTTGTGTACAACATATTGAAATCTCTAGTTATTGGAAGATAAAAACATCCAAATTTTAAGATAGTGCTTTGATATTGATTTGGAGTGCAGGAGAAGCGTGGTCCAATCAATAATTCATATCCTGAATATAATAAGGACATTGAAATGAATTTAGATTAAGCATTTATTATTGTTCAGCTTTCACTTGGTAATGGAAAAAGCCTAATTAATAAGCCAGTTCAATAGTTCACCAATCGGATAGAAGCCGAATAATGTTTTATCTCACCATTCAATCAATAAAACCTTATTAAATTGCGCTGTGATGTTGGGAACAAAGTAATTGATAATCACCCTAGGGAATAATTAAATTAATTAAGTTCACAATGTGAATGACCACTGGAAGGTTATGGACATGATCCAAAAGGTCGTTACTTGGAAAAATACCGTCCACACACTCACACTCTACCCCCCCCCCACTAAAACTTGATATAAAGTTAAAGCTGTCCTTGGCTAGCACGCAAGAAGTGCGCGTGGTTTTTAGACAGACTTCTTTTGACCTTGGATGAAGCGCTATTAATTGCCAGTTCCAGGATATAAAAATAGGCACTGGACTGGTTATTCTCAGTACGATTCCAAGCTCTAAAAGAGTGTCATGTCTATTTCTTACAGGTAAGAAAATTATGCTTTATACTCGCTTTTGGAAGTTAAAGATTTTATAGTGAGTTGTGGTATTCTTCTGAATTATTTTTATTTCATTAATATATTGTAATAGTGAGTTCTCTTTTCTACTATGAAATATTTTACTGATTTAATATTTTACTGACTTGATGTTCATTGTATTTATAATATAATATTATTGAGTTCCCTTCTTCCACAATCATAATGTAATGAAATAATTTACAGCTTCGCTGTTCATTAGTATTTGTTTGAAATAATTACTAGCTTCATGTTATAATTTAATTGAGAATAAATATATATTCTTTAAAGAACAAGTATAACATTCACAGATCTTTTTCAGGTCTTTACCTTACAATAAATAAAATAAAATACATTTATTACAGTTATTGAATTTTAGGCTCTTTAAATATTTAAATCACTTGTATTCAAAAATACAGAAAAATGAATGGAAAAATGAAATACTAGATTGTGGAAGAACTATTTAATAAGTATTGTAATATGTATTGTATGTATTTTCAACATAAATAAATTTACATGTTGTATCTTTAGAATATATATATATATATATATATATATATATATATATATATATATATATATATATATATATATATATATATATATATATATATATATATATATATATATATATATATATATATATATATATATATATATATATGTCAATAAAGTGCGATTCCAAGCTCTAAAAGAGTGTCATGTCTATTTCTTACAGATTCTTGGTACCTTATCGTAGCCAAAGCATTCCCCACAAAAAGATGTAACCGTATCTACACCGTCATAAGTGACATCTTATTCTTATGAATACTGAACTTTCTACCTTCTCGTAACTAGACACGAGAAGAAGGTTACGATAGAAAACGTCTAAAACAACGTCAGACTTTTCTTATCATAATAGAGACATCACATTGTAGCAATATGACTGAAAATTGTTAAATCTTCGTTAAAAATCTAAATCCTACAAACACACACACACACACACACACACACACACTTCCACAATATATCCTTGTCGTTTCCCTTAAAACAAATTAATCAGCCCCAATGGTACAGCATGCTTTAAGAGTTAGAACATGTTGAAATTAAGGACTAAAAGTCATCTTTTCAAAATCCTAACCTTATAATCGCAATAAGAGAAAAAATTCAACACCACGTACAATAAATTAACGGCACAATGGAAGTGTTTACTTAACATGATCAATCAAGCGACTTTATGGGAGCAAACTTTTGTTCCCGCTGATCTTTAAAAAGGCGCAGATATCTCAATCCACCGATCTGAATATGTTACTAAGAAATGTAAAAAGGACTGCTTCTTGATAGGTATCGACTATCATCAATAGCTAGGGCGACAATAAAGGTTACAGTTATTATTTTTTTTACTTTTTTCGGCTAATGCCTTCACATTTCTAACGCAATAACACCCTCATAGATCAATGTCAGCCGTATTCAAGTCTTGCACACTCACTAACAATTATTTGCAGCTTTCGGACTCTTAATGGTGGTCTAAGTTGAGAAAAAAAAGTCTTTAAACCAACACTGTTGGTTTAGGAATAACATTTATGTATGAAATTAGGAAACGTTTAAACGAAGCTCCTTTAAGTTTTAATACGACTCGGAAACTAACGCGAAAGACAGCCAATTTAAGTTGAAAATTCTGGAGGTTGCTCTTACACCCTGCTTATCCTTGTAATAAACGATTGGAACACCAACCCAAACCTTCAGTTGCACTTTTTCTCTAATCTAGTATTTTGAGAGAGAGAGAGAGAGAGAGAGAGAGAGAGAGAGAGAGAGAGAGAGAGAGAGAGAGAGAGAGAGAGAGAGAGAGAGAGAGAGAGAGAGAGAGAGAGAGTTGCTCATTCAATACAAGTTTTGAGTAAAACACTAATACAGACTTGTAACTTTGTGCGGCTGGGTTGGGAGCAGGTACCACATTGGAAAAATAACTTATTGAAAATGAGAGAGACTACAATTTTATCTTAATTAGCATACACCAAGATTTGTGGATTTTGTTTGAATATATCTTGGCATCCCTTCGTGGGTACATTTTGAGCTCATCTCGAAAATATGTTAAGGTACACGTTCCCAAGGTAAGGAATATACGTTTATCTCGATGTGTGGGTCAACAGTCACTTATCATACCATCGCCCAAGTCAATGAATAGGAGTGTCTCATCCCCAATTAATGGAATATATGCGTATCTCGATGTGTCTTTCAAAAAAATGTTACAGCACCTGTCGCCTAGTAATGAAATATACATGTATCTCAGTGTGAGGGTGAAAATTCAGTTACTGAACCAGTCTCAACGTAATGGAATGTACATGTTTCTTAATGTAAGAATGGGAAGTCGGTCTCAGTATCCGCCCTCAAGTAATGGAATAAACCTGTTGTTATGGTTAAAACTCCTTTTCCTGCACCAAAGGATAATATGGCGGCTAGTATTACTGCTGGAAAATGAACCCGGGAAAATCTCGGTAAGAACCACCGACCCACGGATAGCTAGGGGCAAGCTTTCTCACATGCCCATATTGACCAATCCCGAGACTCTAATCTACACGGATAATGAGATGGCAGTGATCTAAAATCCGAGCCACGTGGGGCCACGGATTTACATGAAGCTCGATGTGAAGATACAAAATCATTTACAGTACCCAAGGAATGAAAAATAGGTGTATCGCAATGTGAGGAGTATACATATAGTCACTAATTCTACGGAAATAAAATTAGAGAATGAGAATTTATGGTACATGAGTTATCTACTTTATGCCCTAAAATAAGGATTTGTGTCACAAGAGTTATCTACCTTATAAAATGCTCTAATCATGGAGGTGATGGGATACTGTAATTCACATAAAAAGCACACGTTAATGCGTTTAATATGCATTTTTATACATCTGATACACCATTTTTATTTCATAGATTTCCATTCGACTGTAGGAGGAAGAATGTATATATATATATATATATATATATATATATATATATATATATATATATATATATATATATATATATATATATATATATATATATATTTGCAATTTGAGACACATGATATGAAATAAGTTATTTCATCCTTAATTAAACAAAGAGTTTGATTTATATAAGTTATATAAATATTTCAGGCACTTGTTTCTAAATGCGATATTATATAATTCGTTTTTGTTTATTCTTTGCATCATTTGAAATGAATATGCTTTCAAGCTAACTAATTAGAATAATAATAAAATATCATGATAAACAAAATTGGAATATGTATTTTACATGGGAAACTATTTCTATCATCAACAAAATTGGATAGACTTTTTACATGAAAATACATTTTGAAAGCAAGATTTGACAAAACGTTGGAAATGTAGCATTAGACAAGTAAGATAATATGAGAACATGTAAAAAAAAAAAGATTACAAGTACAAAAGTAATCAATACAAAACTCAGCAAATACATTTGAACATTTAAATAACTTTTTACAGTGAAAACTTATCTGATTAAAAGAATTATTTGCAGAATGAAATAAAAATGCCAATGTATAGTGCTATGAGTGAGCGATACAATTTGTCACTTCCTGCTGTTGCGGAGATTTTCTTTTCCTGTATCCAGCTGGTAACTAGCGTTTCAAGAACACTCATGGGCATTCCGCCATTCTCTAGAATCACGGAATGAAATTCCCTGATATCGAACTTGGAACCTAAAATGTAAGCAAATGTCTTTCTCAAAGTCGAGCACATACCGTAAAAGCAGGAAGATTTGTTTGGTCAAAACGTGGTGGTGGTGTTGTGTGTGTGTGTGTGTGTGTGTGTGTGTGTGTGTGTGTGTGTGTGTGTGTGTGTGATTTGTATTTTAGCGAAGCTTTAACCATTTTTCAGTGATATCTCTACGATGTCTGCAGTGTGGCAGTTTATAGTGATGTCCGGCACTACGTCAACACGCCTCAGCCATGTAGCATCATGTACCACCAATTCACATTATCCCGACACCATGCCGAACATTCCTCACACTGACCTCTTAATGCTAAGCGTCTAGCGAGTCAATTGTTAGTACCATTTTTATGTCTTTAGTATGACTCTGCCTTGGTCCGAACCCGCCTCTGATGTGGATACACTAATCTCTAGGCCAACGGAGCGATAGGGTGGTTAGGTAATCGATGATTATACGGGAATAAAATTTAATGCGAGTCTTTCCCTCAAAATTGATTGGTTTGATATAAAACGGATGACTACACGGGAATAAAATTTATTGGCGTCACATTAATTCTCAATCTACCACAATATATTTCGTAGTCAGTTTAATCTCAAGCATATTTATTACCCTCGGATATAAGTTGTTGTTGTTGGGCTTAACGCCATTTTTCAGCACACGATAGGCTATTCATGGCGGCAAGTATTAATGGTGGAGGAAGAAACCGGGAAATCACCGGAAAGAACCACCGACCCACGAGAAGCTACTGGCAAGCTTTCTCACATATCTACATTAGCCGAATCCTAGACTCGAACACTCGCAGACAGAGGTGAGATGGCAGTGATCCGTAACGGACAGCGCTTTAGACCACTCGGCCATTCGGGGCCCCTTCCTCTGATATAAGAAACTCCGTACTAACATTCATTAATACATGCATACATACGTTTTCTTGCATATTTTATATTCCAAACCATTTTAAGGTGGAAATATGGCATTATTATCCTGACTTATCAAGAGTAACAACCAATAATATGCTTTAGAAAGGTAGGATATAATTAGTGTGTCGCTTTAAACGAACAAAATATCATTTCAATGGAATTTACAGACAAATCAATCCACTAACTATATGTACTTATCCATCCATACGTAGTTAAATTGTGTGTACTATAAAAATAAATCACGATGCTCAGTGTAGAAAATGAAAAGCAATCAAACCATTATCTTACTGCTAGAATCAAAATGATAATCGAAGACGAGAATGCAGCAATTATGGCACATACCCAACTGCAGTTCTGCCATCTTCCGAAGATCTTTTATCTTAATTTCTCCAAGCTTGTAAGCACAGGCTTGTCCAGGCCATGTAATGTAACGATCAATTTCATTGGCTGCGCTTCCAGGTCCCATTCCTGTGTAGTTTATCATGTAGTCAATAGCTCTATCACGTGACCACCTGTAATATTTATCACCAGATTCAGTTCATTGTGTAATTAATACGTTCCTGATTAGTAAGTATCTAGGTTTTGAAAAATTCAGACATGCATCGTTTCAGTCTGTTTCTCGTCCAATGGTACATCGTCAAAAGTCTCCCCACGAACCCGACTCGTCGTCCTCTCACGGAAATTGACGAGCTGTATAATAGGTAAACGATAGGTTAATTTTTAATATTTCTGCATCTAATTATTGAGCCAAGAAGATCTTTATCTGCAGATCAAATTTAATTCCAAAACTTTTATTTTCTTTATCTGTATACCAAACTTATTTCGAATTTATTTGTTTACAAACTGACTTTAAATCATCGCACAGGGTCTATAGGTATATGCCGATCCAAAACCTGATTGCACTTAGGAACCTTAAATTAGCATCCAGGTTTGTTGTAAAGTGGGGTTAGCAATTGTCAAACAAATATGACAAAATCAAAACTTTCCGCAATTACATCTCTTATGTTTATCTCTCATCTGTCTGATGAAAGACGAATGTTATGCTTTGATAAAATCAATAAATTTCGTCTCTTACTGTCCCAAATTTTATTTAATAAATCAGTCATGTGATATGGTCATTGATTGGTTGGTTATAACTTTAATGTAACTTTATTGCATTATTGGTTATAACATACAAAGGAAATGGGAGTAAAAGGTCTTTCCCACGGACACACCGAGGCAGCCATCTCTTGGATTTACAGTGTGGTATTCTACCAAATGTTTCTACATGATTCCTTACTAAGTGTTTATTCAACAATACGAATCATTCTTTCTTACAGAAATTAGCCTTTAATTTGAAACTATGTTTTGGGGAATTTTGATGAAGGCCAAAAATATTCAAAATTATATTACATGTGATTTAATTCATATCAACAATCATGGTAAAGACTTAATAATTATAAAATATATACATATACACATCCATGCCTGCTGCTAAACATTGATTTTGACTGATAAAAAATATAATAGCTAACCGGTTTCGGGTTCAGTGTAGTTGTGACTTTCAAATTCCCTTACGGTGATTAAAGATGGATTATTATTACTAACAATTTACTCAGTTTTTTAAATTATATTTAGTTTGCAGATAAAAGCCTTACTACTCAATATAAAAATGTAGAAATATATTTTTCAAGTGGCATTTATTCACGACATCTCTTGTAAATTTCCGTAATAGTTCGACGGTTCAGGTCTGGTTGTTTGGGCTGCAGCATCTAGGTTCAATATCCATTGTTCATTTCATTACTTTGTCTTCCCAATGAATGATTTCTGCATTAAAATTCCATTCAGTACGTATGTATTCCTAATCTAGTACATATGCCGATATATTAGTATATCTGATTATCAAAGCATTACTCCACATTTAGTGTGATAAACTTGCCCAATACTCTTCTTGGAAGCATGTAAATGACACCGATATTCAAAGGGTAATTGCACATGAAAATCTAAAATCTGAGCACCAAATATATTTAGTGTTATAATAAATATTCAGTATTGCCTCTAAGAATTCTCAATAAGATAGCAGTTAACTTGAACACTTTGCATCTAGTTTGCAGCTGGCATACAGTCTATTTTAGAGTGCAAAAACATCGTCACGTTCATTTGAAAAAAATTCGATGTTTGGTACATTAAAACCTGCTAATAGCAAACGATAATGTACTGGCGAATTGTTCCACAAAACAAGTGATTTCAATTTACGAATAATTTTTCCATTGCATTTACAAGCAGACTTGCATAGGTAATTTGTCGAATACAGAATACGTTAAAATCGAATTCTTTTTCATTAGGATTATGTTTGTTTCCATATATACCTCTTGTGCATATAAACACTCATAACTTCGAGCATTAATGTACACGATGTGCATTTCATAAAAGGGTTTTATACTGTTCTGCAAATTTTGGGTTTCTTCAACACATCTCTTTTATGGAACTACATCAAGAAAAGGGGATCGTGAAATGTTTCGATCTATTCAACACTTCTTCTTTAAATAGGACATCAATGAGAGGATATCCTGCAAACTTTTAATTTATTCAACGCTGCTCCTTTTAGGAGAACATCAATGAGGGGATTTCCAAATACTCACCCGTAATAATGAATTCCTGTATCAACAACCAATCGGACAGCTCGGAGGATTTCGTAACTGTAGCGGCCCATCCTATAATATTCAATAGACATAAACTTCAAAGACGTATGTCGAATCATTATTGTATTGCAATATAGTCTGCATTATTGTTATACAGAGCTAACAATATTCTCCCTGTGATTGACGGATGCTGGACAAAATAATTCTTAATTAGCACTTGAAGTTTCGGAAAAATGATTTCAGTCCTCTTGAATTAAATATTTTCAACATTCAATTATATGTGCAAAAAATATAATTAGTCATAAGCAACATTTAATTAAACATACACAGCGAATAATTAAATATATGCAACATAAAACAAATATTGTAGATCATATTATAAGAAAGCATATCATGCAATAAGGAAAGCAAAGTTGTAATAAAAAAGCGTAAGTATCAGAAAATATAACATGGAGTTTCCACCGTCTGTGTTGTTGTAGGGTTTAAAGCCATTTTTCAGCACAAGATAGGCTATATATGCGGGCAGTATAAATGGTGGAAGAACAATTAGGGAAAACCCCAAAAAGATCCACCAACCCAAGAAAAGCTACTGGCAAGCTTTTTCATATACCCACATTGGCCAGAGACTCGAACCCACGCAGACAGAGGTGAGATGGCAATAATCGGTAACGGTGAGCACATTAAACAACTCGGCCTCTTGGGGGAATGCACCATATATATTCAAAATGGGCCACTGGCATCCTATGATCTAACTAACCAAATTGAATGCACAAAGGAAATCCATCTGCATTAATTGTTTGTCGAGTATGCAGAATACACGTACATACTGGGATAAAATCATTGAACAGATAACCTGTACTCATAGATGATATATTACTCTTAGATGATATACTTACATCTCGTAATTGTCCTTATAAAGACCCATTTCTTCACCGAGATATTCACTGTATAGTGCCCAACCCTGAAAAATGTAAAACGTTTTCCTGCTGAATAAGATGAATGTATAGGCAACGTGCAACTGATAAACGCCAATCGAACAAAATGACTAGGAAAAGATGAATTTGGGAGAATTTGAAGATAAATTGTTAATCTAAATTCATAAACTCAAAACAAATTAATGTCGCTAAAAATGAGAACATGGTCGCTATATTTAAGACACCAAAATTATATGGTAATAATAACCATCTAATATGAGAAAGCATTCCTGGTTATTGTGTTATGATCATGGACAGTTTCCACGGTTAGCAAAGGATCCGCGAAAGTCGTGTTCAAAACTGAATTAAAATTAACATCTAAAGTAGTGTTATAATAGCGCTTTTGTTTAATTCTTATTGATCTAGGTCTTCTATCAGCCATCACTTGGTGTTCATATTACTTGTGAAGGTTTCCAACAGGCGCCTTTGCAAGAGGATAGTCAGGTGAGGTAGGAAGCACTGAGCTCGATCAGCAATCAGCAAAACTACTATTATGACACTATTTGTATAAACATGTTTGATTGTGTCACACGACAAATACAATCACAAACGTAAAAGCATTCACATACACATTGACATCAACAGGGAGGCGCCTTATGCCATCAGTTCTTCCTGGATTTCTTGTTGAATTTCATCTAATATTCAACTGTTTGCCTTCTTTTGAAAATCATTCTTCCATAAAGTGCCTTATGATGTTTGCAGTAAAACACTAGATTACTGTTGAACTAATTGTGAGTTTTGCTAGTTCATGTATTGGCTTCATAATATTTTATCACTTTCAGCATTTTTTAAATTTTCATCCAGTTTTTAATATATTATTTCTGAGATCACACAATATAGCCGGTATTATCCAAAAGTCTATCAATTATGGGTTGAATGTCGGTCTTATCCATCTCAGATGGTTTTTGTACTGACACTGTAATGTCAGTTACAGGTTGTAGATCTCTCTTTTCAATACGAGAAGTATTTATGGACCCAATGCTATAAATTATGGGATGCAGATCTTTTGCATTGATATCACATGTGTTTAATACTGGACAATCTTTTAGATCATTCGATATTTGATATAATCTGGTTGAGCTGATTCCATACACTTCTTGTACTTCTGCAGAAATCGAACCTTGCAGGTTATTTGAGGCAGAAGGTCTGCTTGTGTTCTTGGCATTTATATTGTTACGACTCTATGGTTTTCAACTAAGTAACAGAAATGTTCAAAAACAACCAAGTTTTGTAAAATTTAACAAATAATTTAATTCCCTGGGATACAAAGTGAAAATGAAAAAAAGAATGCATAGTATTGTTTATTAAATCCCAAGTAGTTATAAAAGTTCTATCACTGGTCCAAACGTATATGACTCCAAATTACTTCCTGTGGTGATCCGAATGAATTCCAATTATAAATGTGCTGATGTTACATAATTTTGGAATGTGGCGATGAGTTAATAGTATTGATGTGTCACAATGATATAATTCAACATGTCCTTAGATAAATTCACAGTAATGACAAAATAGTGTAAATCACTAAGTCCGACAATAAAATAGCTCTTTGTAGTCCTAGTGAATAATTTAAATAAATAAATCCTATATAATAAAATCTTAATACGGCAAGAAGACCGTTTCCACTTTGGATGATATGATAGGGATGAGTAATCCTGAAATAAACAACTTTATATTTTCCTCCACCTGAAATATGCCGCAATTCTCATTTTCCGAAACTACTCTGTCACGTATCGAAAACGTCCTTTCTAGAAGTTTATAGAGTCAAAATCAACATTATAAACAAGTTTACCATTAATAATGATCTGAGTAGATAATCCACAATCATAGAGAAATATCTAGGTATGTATTCCGTTCTTTGCAAAATAAATATAACTGGTGAGGAACACCATGAACTTGATTTTGTACAAAGACATGTACAAAATACGATTATATATATATATATATATATATATATATATATATATATATATATATATATATATATACATTTACACCAGGGCAAATAGCAAACTGGGCAACATCAAACGTCTCTGTGCAAAGACCAAAGTCACAGAGGTTCTCATCCGTGAATTGCTCTTCGCTGACGATGCGGCTTTGACATCACATACGGAAGGACTTCAGCAGCTGGTATGTCGCCTCTCCCACGCCTGTAAAGAGTTCGGACTGACCATCAGTTTGAAGAAGACGAATGTCATGGTCCAGGATATAGACTCCCCTCCATCACTATTGATGGGTACAACCTTGAAGTAGTTGAGATATTTACATACCTTGGGTCCACCATCTCCAGCTCACTCTTTCATTGATGCTGAGGTGAACGGCAGGATTACTAAGGCAGCAGCAGTTATGGCAAGACTGAACCAAAGGGTCTGGAACAATCTCAACCTCACTGTGAAGATCAAACTGCGTATCTACCAGGCATGTGTGCTCAGCACACTCCCCTACAGTAGCGAGGCATGGACCACCTACACGAGCCACGAAAGGAAACTCAATAGCTTCCATCTGAGATGCCTGCGGCGCATTCTGCGCATCCAGTAGCAGGACAAAGTATCCAACACGGAGGTTCTGGAACGGGCCAGCATGAATAGCATGTTCACCATCCTCAGCGAGAGGCTCCTTCGGTGGGTCGACCACGTCAGGAGAATGGATACAGGCCGCATTCACAAGGATCTGTTATACGGCGAGTTGCAGAAGGCACACGACCAAGTGGACGGCCACGTCTGCGATACAAAGACATCTGTAAGAAGGACATGAAAACGGTCAACATCAGCGTCAACAACTGGGAGACCTGTGCTAACAATAACTACTCGTGGCGACTTGCTGTGAGACAAGGCCTTCAGAAAGCCAAGGAAGGGATAAAAGCAAACCTCGCTACAAAGAGAGCCAAGAGGAAGGCGAAACAACAAAAGCCTCAACAGGAATCAATCTTCACCTGCAGCAAGTGCAACAAAGATTGTCACGCAAGACTTTTCAGCCAATCGCGACGGTCCAGATAAGGCACCAAAACAGGGAGCTACACCATCGTCTCTCGAAGACGGACGAATGCCAACAACAATATATATATATATATATATATATATATATATATATATATATATATATATATATATATATATATATATATATATGAATGAATGGAGTGTTATATATATACTTATATTTATGAATGGTAGGAGTGAGATATATATATATATATATATATATATATATATATATATATATATATATATATATATATATATATATATATATATATATATATATATATATATATATATATACATATAATGAAACCGACAAGCTTTGTAATATTTAACAGAATAGTTTATTTTCCCTTGAAGAACAAGGTAAAAATATGAAAAAGTACTTAAGGTTTATGAATCAAATCAAAAAATTAATCAAATAATTAAAAATATGTCCTGTCACTGAAGTTAGAACTGAATAAAAGTTCGAATCCTCATGAAGTTCCAAGATGGCAGGCGATGACATCTTCTGTAACCTGGTTTGTGTTGTAGTGTTAACAGTCACTTCTCGTATCACTTAAATAAATATTACGGCTTTAAAATTCCGAATTATTTTAAGTAAATATCTTTATCCAAGAATTCTGATGAGCAAGAGTATTTTTCGGGGTGAATAAATTATTTTAAATAAAAAAAATGAATTAAAACTGGCAACAACAAAAAAATACCTTTGAGCTCTAAGGCATGAATTGCAGCTGACTTTTAAAAAAAAAACACTGTGGAACGTCATTTAACTTTAACTACAAAGTACAACGTATCACGTGATAGGGTCACGTGAGCAATCCCTTTCAAGAGGCGTAGTAATATCATGTCATTTATTATATAGACCATGAATGGATTCGATTGTACTGAACCAATCTTATTAGAAGATTCAATAATAAAAACAAACATAAAAAGCATTATCTACAATAGAGCTGAAACTGGTTCCGAAATATAGGTCACCAAAAGATACAATGTTTCGACCAACTGCGTGTTTATCAGGTTTTACAGAACTGAACCGAATGTCAAATCCAGTGAATAAAGTTATCATTATAATAATATGAAATGAAATAAAGATAAAATAAAAAAGAATTTAAAACTAACACACCAGTAATTTAATTACATTAATATATATATATATATATATATATATATATATATATATATATATATATATATATATATATATATATATATATATATATATATATATATATATATATATAATCTTAAAGAAAAGCCAAAATCTAATACTTATTAAGTATACATCACTCACAACTTTATCTGTAACACAATCTGAAGTAAACATGTTTACAATTAATAATTATCTTTATGCATAACCTACCAAGATAGACAGATATTAGCTATGTGTTATGTTGTTTACAAAACCAATGTAATTTGTCACGTAGACCCTTACAGTCTATTATCATAAACAAAATACTTATGCACACAATGCAAATTAAATAGACATAGTGTTATACTTTATGTTTAAAACGAAAATTACTTGACCTTTGCTGCAAGTACTACACTAACAACCCACTGACTAATCTGAGCTCGAATTTGCAGGTGGTTTTTAATTTCCGCCAGTATAGTGGCAGACTTAGATTTTTTATCCACCGTTGCAACTAAATAGAGTTCAATACATGTGTGAGACTGCTTTGTACTGTCGCGATCAATTCTGAATAGATACATAATCGCGAATGGAGCCCAAACGAGATTATTTTACCAGAGCTACCTGTCACACCGGTTACAGTTGAGTTACTTCCAACAATTCCGACCGGTGCTCCTATACTAGTTACTAAAGTTGTGATATCCGCCACTCCCGGAATAACGATGACAACCATGTAGATTTCGCAAATAGTGTCTACCACCACAAACATTTATATTTGAGGATTGTTGTGGCTCTCTTACTGATTTCATTTTCAGGTGTTGTTCCGATTTGGATATACTCTATGCTAGTAACATCGATTGTCCATTTTTTTTAATTGTAGATGTGATCGGATAGTAGAATTGCTTGCCAGGTAGATTCTGTCCAGACTCACCACGTCAACATTCAACACGCAAACGCTAACGCAATTATAACCGATAACTCTAACAAGTAAAACTTCAATGCTAATAAATAAAATATATGCATGACTAATATTTGTCTCCGACGAACCTAAGGACCTGACATCACTTTCATATAGAAACAGACCAATTACGTCATTGGATGGTGTCGGTCCTAAACACTGTAATACAGAGAATTGTGTCTTTGTTGAATAACAGTCGATATCTTTCCCATTTTGGTTGATTCTTTATTGGTGCAACATAATCAATGGATAATACAAACTGGATGGTTTTGCCTGTCAGTTGTACTTCTTCAGAGCTTTAACAATCCATGAGAGGTACAGTCGAATACCTTGAGTTTTCAAATCATAATGCAATTATTTCAAGCTTGCATCGAGCTGATATTTACACATTAGGGTGGTCTCAGCGGTTGATTATTATTTGGCTCTTAACAAGATTATATTGACGTGCATAAAAGAGCAGAGTAAAAGGGTATTGATGCAGATATTCATCGACAAGTGGAGCTAAATGGCTGTCAATGTAAGCATCAATGGTCAGCAGACCCTAATCCTTGCAAACCTCTTTACCACGTTCAGATTTTATCACTTTTTGCATATAAGATGATAAATATAATCTTATATTGTTACGTATCGGCTCGTTCAAAGTAACATAAAAGAAAGAGTGAAGACAACCTGCGTTGTACATTTTAACAAAAATAATTCATTTTCCTAGAAAACATGAAAAATATAAATATGTTAAGTAAGACTTACGGCTTACAGAAATGATCCGAATTATTTGTTCAAAATAGAAACATAAGACCTGTAAAAAGTTCTAAACACAGTCTGAAGTTTAAGTCCGGTACAAAATGGCGGATGACCACGTCAGACGAAGGCTAACAGAAAATCCAGAATTTACACAATAAAGCATAGTTTGTGTTGCTCCGTTCCCATTTAGAATATGTTTGGGAAAATGTCTTTGTCCAAATCAGTAATGTTGTTCTCCAGGAAAACAATTATTCAGAAAAACGAAGTAAAATTAGCTTTTCTAACAAGACTCATGTTGTTCTACGTAGACATACGAACAGACAACTTCTTCTAGCACAAAAAATACCTTTTTAAGGTAATAGAAGTTGTATAACTCAAAGATTGACTGTTTTCCAAAAAGAAACTCAACATATAAATGAAGCTAATACGTTGTTTGAATTACACGCACACGAGGACGCATGCAATTTCGTAATACTTCTGGACATCAGGAAAGCTTGACCAAATATCAGCCAATCGTTTTCATAGCTATTCCTGAATGTTTACTTGTAATGAATTTGTCATCATACACAGCACGTGCTCACGAGTCACATTTACGAATCAAATAAACACGATGTTTTTCAAGAATATATTAAACTGATATTAATATAATTATATTAATAAATACATTTAATGAAATAAAAATGAAATAAAAAGATTTATGCAATATTCATTCCTTAACACACACACACACACACACACACACACACACACACATACTTTAACTACAGGGTCGTAACAATATGCAAACGTTAAGAGCGGTTAATCTTGCTTCTTCCCTAACAGTTGTTTCACGTATCTCCATTCGATCGTCCTCGTTGATCGTATACAATACTGCAACAGCAAGTTTTGGATGCCTTATCATTGGAGTCAAACTTAGATAAATAATCCCTAGATTTTAATGTGTTAGCTTCAGCATTAGGATTTTCTGATCATTGCGGTAGTTCCACTAACTGAACACTAACAGACTGCGACTTTTAGAGGACGTATACATAATAAAGAAACAAAACCGGATTGATCAGCAACAAGTCTCCAATCACCACTGGGATGAGACCCAACAGTATCAACATGTGATATACGAAATACCCCAGAGGTTACAGCTCCTCCTATTTGTACAAACAAATATATGCCGTCAGAGAATTTAGTAGGTTTCTCTGACAATCTGGTGTTGTCAACAAAGACATTGATATCAGACAATCACTCTGTTGATTCATCGTCGGCAATGGAATCTTGTATTTTCGAGATCGGTTTCCATTCATAGTAGCGCCTCCATTCATTTCATCAGCCGACGTTTAACTTTTGATGCCATGTTTGTGTCGACATAGTATTTAATTCACACAGTCGATGTACCAGTCTTTTATTCAGCCAGTGTTTTGAAAAAGCATCTTGAATATCCATCTTTGATGCGTAAAATGTGCCAGTTTGATCATCAGTAATCACAAGCTCATCCAGGTAAATGACAGCAAACGTCTGGCTGGTAAACTTAGTAATTCTGTCTTGGTGGCATACTTGGTTAGATCCATATGGGCGCATCGTCGTAAGGTTGAACTTCCTTAATTGCTAATATTCATTATGTATACAATTAGGCATATTTTGATGTAAAATCAATAAGCGTTTGGTGAACGCCCGATAGCACGCAACGCTTTTGCAACAAGATGTCTACATATTACTTAATAAAACCCTGGTTGCAATAGTTAACAAGTTAAATGGTGGCGCAAGCCCGTACGCGTCAAAATGTAAAAGAACATCGTTGTCACCGTGTATGCGACTCAATACGTTTCAGTTTCTATTATTGGTTCCAGGCGGGTAAGGATTTATGTTGAACATGTTAACTTACATGGGCTTTGCGGGAAATACGACTGCTACTGTGGAATGATATAAGCGTGCTTGATTATTTGGACATCAGTACGCCCAGGAATCATTGATGAGGTCTTCGAGTGCTCGGTTTCAGATCCGGAATGCACTGTAGAGCGAGCTCGCGAGAGTTACACACTGCTTTGTTCAATCACTGCAACAGTGAGCTGTCGCCTTTACTTACAAAATGGTTTGACAACCACCGCCATTAGAACCACTGGGTAAACATTTTGATCGGAATCTGTATGCATCAAAGGAGTCAAAAGTCGGGCAACGTCGCTACACTGACCCGGTGTAGTCCATCGATATATTTACAGCTTTGAACTGGATTGATACTCCGAGACAACTAACACTTTACTTTTAGTACCTGCAATCCTAACATATAGCATTTGTGAGAGAGGAATTATAATGTGTTCCCTATGATACTGAACAACAATCAACAAGATTTTAATGCGATAGCGCAACAATCACAATCGCGTGGTGCCTGTAGTATGCAGCAACAGCATCGAATAATATCGAATAATATTAGTAGCTTGGTGTCAAGCGATTGCAAGCAAATTTTTTAAAAACGGTACACGAGCACATTCGATGATGCCACTGACGAATCAGGATGGTTGAATGTGATCATTCGAACAAAGCTTCCATATGCATATCATTTGAAGTCTTTTTAAAGAATTACACCTTCAACTCTATTTGCTTTTTTGTTTTCAGAGGTGTGACTTCTTTGTGGACTAACTTCAAACTAATTGCAGTAATAAAGAATCCCAAATAAGTGTGTAACATTTTTACTTTGTCGCCAACAACGGCTTTATCTTGGTGTAAAGGAATTCATACATCACGTTCTTAGATTTATCTAGCACCGATGCGCTTGCGAATTTCGGCTAAGTCAAGTTTCGACTTGAGACGGTGCATGGCTATGCGTCCGTCATAAAATATCTTGAGAGACACAGATGTACAAATAATATCATTCCATAAAACCTAAGCAAAGAATTGAGCAGTGGCAGGAGAGAGAGAGAGAGAGAGAGAGAGAGAGAGAGAGAGAGAGAGAGAGAGAGAGAGAGAGAGAGATTGTTCATTGAATTTGAATTTTCATACAGTATTCTAACAAGAGAGAATACGAAAAATGAAAATAGCCGGCATATTTTTTGGGGAGAGCCATTACAAACCCTATGATGTCTCAAGTATTACCTCTTGGTATGCTGAGTAGAATGGGAACCAATTAGGGACATTGTAGAATGAAAAAACACTATTCTTCCGGAAATCCGGTAAACTGGCATACATGGAGTAACTGTGCTAAAAATATACCAAATAAATAACAAATAAAGACGCACACATAAATATAACAATATTAAAAAGCATATATTTGAGTAAGATCATATTTTTTTCTTTCTCATGTGGATTTTAACTACATATATTAAATTGTTCTTGACAACGCAGACGTTCGTGTAATATGGTCGTGGACATTAACATCACTGTTCGGAGGTACAGAGAGAGCATTTTACTTCTCCATATCAGGTGTATACTGCTAGTGGTATGATGGGCGTCATATTGTATGGACGTGCTTACCCCATCTTATGCAAAATTATTTGAGTGAATAAGGCATTCAACAAGGTAATTGAATGTGTAGATTTTAAAATAATACATTTTTTAAAACTCTTGGCTGGTGAAACATCTTTACATTGGCTCCGCATTGTTTTATTTATTTATTTGGAACAGAAGTTACTAAGCAAGCAACGTATATCTAACATTGTGTCCTTAATGGCTGTGCATTCTAAATCAATCTCAATATATCCAACAAAATGGAAAAAAAAATATTAGTAAGATAATCATTCGTGCAGAGCAAGGTCATTATTATTATCATCATCATCGTTGAAGCAGAAGCAGTTTTATTTTCTAGTTGTGTTCGTGGTAGAAAAAAAGAGTAGCAGTGGTGGTAGTAACATAAATGGTAAAAAGAGAGAAAGACAGACAGAAATAATTAAGATAAGATGCTATTCTCTGTATACATGTGTAATTAACCTGCATATGATGCCCAGGATTTGCCTCATGTAGAGAAAGCGCCATCATTTCGAAAAAAGGTCTGAAAAATTTAGTACAAATTTCACAAAAACTTATCTCCAGAAGCCAATGATCCAGCTGACTAATAATTGTCTTCATGGAATTTATCTAAAGATATAAAATATGCATGCACATTACATAGATTTTCTTTAAAAATACGATTGTAAATACATTGCATTAGTAAATGAGATTCTAATTTGTGAAATACCTAACCAATTCAATTAAATTCACTAGAATTTGAATGCAGACCGTACATAACACTTAATTTATGACACAATTTACAATGTTAAAAAAGTTGAATGGAAAAGTATATAAAATTCTCCATCTGTCATCTGTCTAAAATGAAAGTATACAAACACTTCTAGAGGTCTGAATAAATTAATGGAGAATACACCCGGCGAATCCTCGCTTGCACTGCTGTAGCCTCCTCCAAGACCATCATAGGCTGTCTTCTCTACCCTGAATGTACAAGTAAAGGTAATGACAGATCAATTCGAACCAAGATATGTACACTTCTTTATTGATGAAAAAATCATAATCATTTCTACTGGGTGGCGCTTTTCGAATGATTCTAAAAATATTATTTTAAAAATGGCGAATTCAAAAGGACTCATCCCTGTAAGATTCTCAAAGGCCATGACCACATTTATAGAGAAAACTCTACACCCATAATCGGAATCCCTCCCTCCTATTCATGTATATTCTTTGATATTCGGTCACATGCTCATATCAGTCGCAACATAAAGATTATTTTTATTCCCTATCAAAAGGCCTGTCAGATAACCCGATTCCTTTGGCCTTCATAAACTGAGCATCTGGTAAATCGAAACATTGTTTTGAAACACCTGCTAGAAAGCCTAATTATGCCTACCGTTCAAACAAAGAGTCAGTCAAATGTTTTGACAGCCATATGTTCCAAGGTGCAAAATTTAAGAATCAATAACTTATGTAATTTTTAATTTAGCAAATATAGTATCAGTCATTATTCAATTCGTAGGATGGATTTAAGTGAACATAATACAGTAATCTTTTGTGGAACATACCTTTGGCAGAGAACCAAAAAAATGCAGGTGCTATATGGTTTTGTTTATTAGTTCGCTAAATTAAATGTGTTCATGACATTGGTACCGATAGATTTCTTCAGTGTATGGTATTTGTACTAAAACCAACTCTTAAAGGAGAACATACACAAAAGAGAGAGATAACCTATTTACAAAGTCCAGTTTGGCTTTTTTTAAATTGGTGGTCGCTATTGCGAGGTTTGATATATATATCGAGATGAGGAAGAAAAGAAATCGCATGCGGAAAGAAAGACAGCAAAATCGGGCATTTATCACACAATTAATCATTTCAACTGAAAATGTAATATGTTATCGTTTAATACTACGTTTCGGGTCTTACTTTTGCAAAAATAAGTTCAATAAAAAAAAAGAGTATGTGTTTAGGAAAAGAGCTCTTCCCATAGATTTGTATATAAGTCATCCATTACAGTTATTATCACACTTCACATGAAAACCAATTTATTTGCATTATCTCACCTTTTGCGTGAGTTATGCGACAAAGTTTATATCTGCTTAGAACTTTAAAAAAAAAACTGAAATCAAAGCCAGGACACGATTTTTGAGCAATACTAAATAAATTTCCAAACGTAGGTCAATCTGGTTTTGATATATGAAACAAAGATCAGATACTTACATTAGTGGAACATTTGGTATGTCCTTGAAAAAGCTGGACAAGTGGGGATTAATACGTTCAAAGACCGTCTTCCTGTACAGTTCCAAAATTAATTCCTAAATTTATAAAATAAGAAATTATTATGCAAAATAGAAATATATTTTTTGGCAAAAATGTTATATATATATATATATATATATATATATATATATATATATATATATATATATATATATATATATATATATATATATATATATATATATATATATATATATATATCTTTAGATCAACATATGCAAACTGTTACTGCTAAATCCCTATATAAACGTATAAAAACTGACTGTGGCCTTACAGCTTGTTTAAAATTCATGTCTTCCCATACTCTTAGAATTGAAACTGGGAGATATGGAAGCAATAAAATCAATAGAAGTGAAAGATTTTGTGTGTTCCGTTGCAAACATGGTATAGAAGTTTAATATAATTTTCGTTTAGTATGCGTTGTGTGTGTGTGTGTGTATGTGTTCAGTATGCGTTGTGTAAGTATTTAGTATGCGTTGTGCATGTATTTAGTATGCGTTGTGTATGTATTTATTGGTCGCTGTGTATGTATTTATTGGTGTGGTCCCTGTCAGATTTACATCATTTGAGGAACCCCCTAGTGTCGAAAGTTAATGGGTTTTGTGTGTGGTTCGTATTTATCCATGTACTTGTGCTGGTTGTGATTAATTGTTAAAATGTCGTTTTTATAAATTTACGTTTAGGGTTTATACACCATTCATATTCTAAGGTGAGATATTCCTCAACCTGGGCTGATTGTAGGAGTTTATTTATTCCAAATGATTTTTGCCAGTGATCAAAAATTGTCCATTGTGTTCTACGTGTATGCCTTTTTGTGTGTATGTTATTTTGTAATTATGTTTGGACTGGCTAAATGGTCAAATCATTATAGTTGTTACTTATTTATTTAGGTTCGGTTTGACACGAGAAACTTGGTTGGACATGTTTGTTTTAACCTTACTTCTCGGTCTTAAAGAACCTGTGTGTGTGTTTGCGTGCGTGCGTGAGTGTATGTGTTTTGAAAGTTGAGTAAGTTTGAGAAGGTAAAGAGTAATATGAGAGATGTATGCATGTTTGCATGTATTTCTGGTTTCGTAATGTTCTTGGTAATGGCCCCTTTGGAAATTAGGTACGGTCCATACTAAATCACGTGAGTCACGTAGCTTTTACCCGCACGTGTGGAATACCCTGTGAGGCCATATCTTTCTTTCTTTGTATTTGTGTTATTATCAATAGTTTCAAGATCCCACAGGTATGCAAGTTATTCTAAAGTTATCTTTCCATGTCTAATTTAGTTTTCATTGCCTTGTTTATATATTATATTAATTCCCTATATATTTTTACCATTTATATTGTTAGTATATAATACATATTTATCATTTACATTACCATATTTGTTAATTAAATTATTCCTTATTATTTATCTTTCCGGTTTTTTTTAAACAGTACAGTATCATATAGCTTTTTGAATGTATATCTTACCACTATTCTACATTTGGGAATTAATGTTGTTAAATGTCTTCTAAAAACAGTTTCTCCAGTCAGACATTTGTCTTGCAGGTATAGTAAGTGCCTGCTTTTGTATCGCTGCCGATCCTATACCTGCCCAGTTTTTGAAAATGTGTGACCAATCTAACTGGGGATATTTGAAGTATTTATCTTGTTTTTCATTTATTATTCAGTTAATTAAAATATTGTAAATTATATTTTTATTATCCCATATATTTTTGTTATATATATATATATATATATATATATATATATATATATATATATATATATATATATATATATATATATATATATATATATATATATATATATATATATATATATATATATATATATATATATATATAAAATTTAGTGTCAATGTTTTACTTTTTTAATTTTGTTATTTATTACATTTATATTTTTAGTCAAGAACTGTAGGTTTAGTCCCTCTATCTGAACTCATTGTATTTGTTCATTTTTATTACATAGATAATTCAATTTAAATATTTATTTTTTGTTTATTTTGAAATAGTTATTTATCTAATGGGTAGTTCTTGCTCCGTATTCCTCAATGCTAGAGGTTTTCTTAACGTTTCCTCTTGTTAAAGACACTGCTCTTTTTTTCTTCTTTTTTAACTTCCTTGCTTCTTTTTCTTATTCATCTTGTCTTGATTCTCTAATCATTTCCGAAATGTCAGATTCTGATGGTGTTTTTGGTGTCCATACAGCTCTTTTCCTCTTGAGCGTCATATCGGGTGTTGGCATGTCCGTTTCATTTTCTCTTCGTGCGGGTGAACTGATGTGATGTTTAAAGTTTCTTCAATTGTTTTGCTCTCTTGTGAATTTTGGTATTCCACTTTTTATGACGTTTCTTCTTATCAAAGTGTAGCTCCTCCAGTATGAAGTAGTGTGCTGTGTCCATCTCTATTACTTGAATTTCTTTGGCTTTTTATGCTGTAATAATCTGGCCCTTGTTTTAGCCTTCTTTCTCCGCTGAGCTTGTCTTGTTTGCGTGATGAAATTTCCCCTCTTTCGACGTATTATTTTCTATGCTCAAGTCTTTTACTTCTGGTGATGGAGATATCACATGTTCTATGTTGTCTTCTGCAGATTCAGTGACCTCTTCCATCATTTTCTCTGCATTTCCATCTTTTATCCTTTTAGTGGCCGCTGCTGCATAGGAAGTTGCGTTTTGTGTAGGCATGTTTAGAGAATTCTGGTATTCTCTTGTTAAGTGGGCTAAATTGCCACATTTGTGACAGCGTCTGTGAAAATGGCATCCTCTGTACCATGTTTTGATTTTAAATCCTTGTACGTAGAAAAACCCTCGTATCTTCTTTGCGTCCATTTTGACACCGTGATTACTCTCACCCCGTGTAGATATTGAGGAATACCCAAAAATGTTGCCATGCGTGATCGAAATGGTTTCCCAAAAACTTTTATCCCGATTTTTTTAGGACTAGTTCTAACAGTTGTATTTTTAAATGGAAGACAGAAAAAAAAGAGAAATATATTTATATTGTTTTTCTACCAAATTTTTCACCATGGGATATGGAAAATATATTTTAACAGGGTTCCTTTTAATTTCTAGAACTTGATTATTCCTGTATAGTGGCGTTTCTCCCTTGGCGAGCAAGAAGTACAGACCCCTTCCCCAGTTTTGGAGACCTTGGATGTTTTCTCGTCTTGGTTCCTCTTGATATTAAATATTGTAGGATTTCCGCCGGTCTTGGTCTTTCCGCTTCCAAGAAATTTGTAAGGTCGAGCACCTGGCACCCTGGTGCTATGTAAGCACACAGGACTCTTCCTTGCTCGGTTATTTGCATATGTGTGGAGAAATACTCTGTTTTCCTCCTTTAACCTCGCTTATTCTTTGCGATCCCATTTGAGCGGTATAAGTGTCCACATTATTAATATTGGAAAAAGCAGAAATAAGATTGTTACAAAGCAAAAAAAAACAGACACAAATACGCTGTGTATGCGTACATATACCATCCTTGCACAAACACATTGAGCTGGTAAATTCTAGTAATAAAAAAGAATTTATTCTCAAGTTAAATTTGCTTATTTCACATTTAAAACAAGAGATTATTATTTCTAGAGTAATTTATTATATAGCCTGTGCTTATTTGTCTCTTTATCCAGCTTTAAACAATTACGGTTTAGAATATCTGTTTTAAAGTTGTACATATATCGTATGATAATCAAGCATTATCTGTACTACTCGTAATGAGAAAAAAACTCGTAATGAGAAAAAACTATTTAATTGAAATTGTGTTCCATTTATCGTAATTTTCAGCTTTCATTCCAGTTATATCAACGTCCATGAATGTAACTGTGTACTTGGTCAAATTCCTTTGGAGTCTTGAAAGTGAGATGGCTGCCGATCTAGGTCAAATTGGATATGCTATGTAAAGCACCATCTGACCCATGGCTCATGCACACGAATGCAAAAAGAGATACCAAAATTTTACATCTTGTATTGTGCATTGCAACCTGAGTGTACTAAAGTGTAATTATTATTTGTCAATTATCAGCCGCCAATGTGTTTCACATAGCTACGCCAAACTTTATAGGCCTTATGCTAACAAATAATACTTGGAAATGTACTAACATGTTGATATTTGACTGTGGACCCCTTGCCATCCATAATAACACTGCAACACGATTCAAGTGTCGTTTACTATACTATGCTGACACTTGACTGTGGACCCCTTGTCACCCATAATGACATTGTGACACGATTCAAGTGTAATTTACTACATATAAAAAGCAACAATTAAACTTTATATATCATTCAGACGTTTTAACAATGGTGATTTCATTGATGTCATGAAGCAGGTGCTCTTGTCACTTTCATCAAATTTTAGAGGACGTAAAAAACAAAAACTAGGGACAAAAACCGTTACATTATGAGGTCTTAGATGAGCACAGCACGATAAAATCACATTATTCGTGTTGCCAATTAACCTTTATGAACATAGCATAAAATTAAAGTTCTCACTTTTTAACAGATTTACTTACAAGTCAAAATAGGAACTCTATAAAATACTTCACAAGCATCTTTCAGAAAATAACGGAACATCAATTCGGTTATACCTTTTAAGGATGTGTGGTGGACCAAACATCAAAGCACTTCTAACTAACAAAGGCATTCATTCAAATGACTTGAGTAGTGCCCTAGTTGAGTAAGAAACTTCCATCATTGACAAGCAAAGACTGGGTGTTGTCCTTAATTCCTATTTGGTAATCGGAGCTTCTAGATATTAGGAAGTGTTCACATTAACACAAATAACCACCTTAGATCAGGAAACAAAAATCAAACAAATATACATAATACTTTTAAGATGTAGACGAAACCTTTGCTTCATGATCATTAAAAAATAGTGGATAAAAGGAGGTTATGTTTTCTGCATTGTTTCCTTTCCTTGTTGTTATTTTTTGTTTTTTCTGTGTTTACTTACTGAATCGTTTGAATAGAATCGATGATCATTAAGAAGACTGTCGAAAAATTCCTTTACTGAACCAGTGAATCCGAGTTTTTTCACAATCTGCAACAAGGGAACACAAAAAGAACGATTACTGCATTAGCTTGCTTATTGATTTCTTTTATCCTGCAATTGAAGTAAAATGTGTCTAGCTTAATGCATTTAGTTTACCATTGTCTAGCTGAAAGTGTGTGAGTGTGTGTGTGTGTGTGTGTGTGTGAGAGAGAGAGAGAGAGAGAGAGAGAGAGAGAGAGAGAGAGAGAGAGAGAGAGAGAGAGAGAGAGAGAGCATTTGGATTTTTAATGTTTTAAAGGTAATAGCCTGTAATAAATCAATTTGTGGTTGTAAAAAATAACTTCTTACCCTGGACTTTAGTTCGTTTTACAGTGTCATGTCTTTTGAACAAAACGATGACAAGGCATAAAGAATATTGAATTTAACAATTGTGTTTTGCCGTATAAAACTGCTGTCTGGCAATCAAACTCAGAAGAGTTTTACTATGCGAGACTGCCAGACAAAACTGCAGTTTCACAAGGTGCTCAGTGTGGGCCTGGTTAGTGCGTGGACAAAAACTTGCCCTTTATGACCGTTGAGATCGGTAAAACCCCTGTGAAAGACGGCTTAGCACATTTTCATCCAAAAGGTGAGGTTGTATCCCCACTCTCTCAGCATGTGCATTTCCACTATTTAAAAGAAAAACCAGTTATTCCAGTAATACGAATACTGGTTCATTCTCAAGAGTGTAAACATATTTTATGAAAGTTTCATCCATTCTAGTTTCAACCAAGCAAGATCGTCTTTTATTATATATATATATATATATATATATATATATATATATATATATATATATATATATATATATATATATATATATATATATATATATATATATTTCTGAAATTGTGCTAAAAATGAACAATGATTAATTCATACTGTGTTTGGATAATGTATTAAATCGGAAAGAAGTCTTCAAACTGTCTCGAAATACACATACGTGATTAACTCAATAATTTTCATTTTTATTATTCAACCGAGAAAGTAAAAAAAAAAAGAATACCTGGTTCATATCCTCGGAGATCCTTTCAACCTCCTTTATCCCAACGGTATGTACCTCCTCGGGAGTCATGTCAAAAGAGAGGTGCCACCTCAGACACGCACGATAGTAGTTGTGGGTAGGATCCCACGCCATTATGCCAAATGATTTCCGTGTCTGCGGCATGTATTCCTGTGATAATAATAATAATATTAATAGCAATAATAACTAGTAATGGTAGGCATTATAGGAACCCAGATTACAATATTCACAAAGCAATAAGTGCAACTTACATACAAGGATTTTATATTAAACGCATCATTAGTAAAAACGAGAAAAGTTGACACAATTCTTTTGGGAACGTTCATTAGGACATTGTTTACTGTATGTGGAAATCAATTCCATAGGGGATCATAAATGTGATCATAAATGTACTTCCTCTACAGTAGTATTAAATTGCTTTACAAATTCTCAAAGTTTATAACGCTTATTATTGTATAGGTGCTTCTTTCAGCAACCACTTTCTCCATATATTGTCCATACAATCCAAATCAATCATACTAATTCATATTAAAGTATTGGCAAATAAAATGTATTTTTATCATTTCCAAAACTGAGTAAAGAGCTAAACATATGGTATAAAGATATGTGCCTTTGACATAGTTTTACCAGGAAAGCCTTGAAATTCCTGTTTATCCTTTCTGATTCTAAGTACTCTCGTTTGCATAACTAAGGAGAAAGGATAATATTTAATGGAGTAAAAGAGGAATTCCTATCCTGTAAATGTTATGCCATGGCAATACAGGGGAATTCTCTTGTCGAACATAAGAATATTACCCCAAAACAAAGACAGACACGCTGATTATATTGGAAGAGCTTAGAAAAAAAAACTTCGACTTAAGAGAAACCCGTGGAAGCTTTATACATCATAAAAACAACACACAATGCAATAATCACTACTCCTTTTGACAGCAAGAATACTACACACAGTAATGCAATGCCATTTGAAGTAGTCCTACCTCAAAACTAGATTAGGTAAGTCTACAATACCATAGATGGGTATGTAATGAAGACAAATTAGTCTATGTCGTCGGTCTTGCGGCACTGTCATCCTCATCAAGATTGTTCTATTAATGACAATTATCAACTAAAACCACTACAATGACACAGTCTTTTTTATTTCGGTCTTTATAAAAATGCTGAATTTGTTTTAAAAGAACAAAACTAAAATAGAGGGTAACTTTTTAAAATAAGCATAGCAATGCAATATTGGCGTAATTTTATGACGACTAGAGGGATAAAAAGGTAGATATATAGACTAACAAATAGATAGATAAAACTTTGTGGGTTCTTACGTCGATGATATAGTTCTTCACTTTTCTAAAAGCGTTGATATATGACCCTACTGCTTGTCTTCCTCTGTTTCGAAGGTCGACCCTATATAGTATATTAAACATCACATTTTAAGCCGCACTTTCCGGTTTAGAAACAGGAGAAAATCATAGAACCCAATCAAACTGTCTCTAAATAACAGTATATATTATTATATATACTCATATTATTGATATATAGATGTAAACAATTTCAAAATAAAACACTTCCTGGTCCCAGACTGGGATACTGAGGAAATAGTGACATGTCGCAAGACCAAAGACAATACTGATCATATTGCCATTTGTCTCGTTTTCATATTTAGACAAATATTTTACATTTGCAAAACCGTATTGAGAAAAAAAAATCTGATAACAAAGGTAGCGGGCAGATTTGTTTCATCTTGAACACGCTCACTAGTTTATTCGCTGTTTTGTAAACATAAGTTTCAATATCATAGATATATCATGGGCATTCAATAACAGAAATATAATAGGCATTCACGAATGAAATATACTGCATTAATGAGTTTTATAGGGTATTAACTAGCGTCGACGATAAATTAGTCTGATACATTAAAGGTCTTATTGAGAGCAGCTTTAACGATTCTCTAGTACATGTTTTGAGCACAATAAGGAGACCAGTACTGTTTCACTGGCAATGTTGTAACATGTATATACAAATAATTATTCAAACATTTTAGTATTGCATAAACGTTTCAATAACACACAGTGTATTTGGGAAAATGATCATAGTTTTATATAAATATATATATATATATATATATATATATATATATATATATATATATATATATATATATATATATTAATATGAACTATACCTATCATTCTCCGGAATTAGTGAATTTTCCAAGGTATTGTTGAATGGTCTGTAATATGGTGACTGAATCGGGTCATCAAATATTTTTCCCTCTATTTGTCCCGGCACTTTCTCCTGCAGAGCATGTAATACATGATTTTCAGTTCCTCGTATTAATTGTGGTACATAATAATAGTTATTTATATTAATAATGAAAAGTTCATTTTTAAATTTGACCCTTGAACAATGACATGGAATCTAGTAAGCGATTGTACTCGAGATAATGAATTCCTACATATACTTGCATTAAATATCAACGGTCAAAATTAACAGAGCCCATAAAAATACGTCATTACGCGTTCCATTAAATAAAAGACTAATTTGATTCCGTTGCTATCCATTACCTCATAATGTAGAAAGTTTAGATTGATTATCGCTGCTGCAAAGCCTTATATACTTCCATAAAAGTATTGATACGATTGATATAATCAAAAATCTAATCCACGGCGGTGAGTGAGAATAAAACGTATATTATGCAGATAATTTGAAAGAATTTTATTTTACGATACTTACCACTGACACGTTATGAAGTGTTCTATTGAGTTGAACTGCAAGCTGGAAACTTTCAATTATTTCATCGATCTGAAAACGGGATAAAAAGAATACGTTTCAGATACTACACAGCATATCAAATGATGAACTGATCAGAAATATACTGGACTCTTTTAACCCAATGTTTGTGTGTGTGTGTGTTGCCTTTCTGATGACCTCTTAATGGGATCTGTACAGGTTTGTGCGTCATACTTTTCAAATTTAAAGAATAACTATTGTTTTTCATCTCCTATAAATTATTGTAGTACATCCACTGTTCGAATTTAAGTATTTTTTGACGATGAGTTGAGACTATGTCAAAATTTTATTTGCTGAATATTCGGCAAAACCAACAGCACAAGGCATTTTGAGTGTCTCTGGTACATATTGGGTCATATGCTGTAGCATAAGTATCCATTGGGATCATTCCATGCACTCTCTTTCACAGAGTTGTCTTAGAATGCACAACATTTTATATTTATTTCATAGAAATACATATAAAAAATTCGTGTGGTGTGTATAATCTTTAAGTTTTTGTTTGTTTAAAATTTATGTCATTCTAGAAAGAGCTTATTGAGTCTAGTACTAAATTAATTAACATATTCAAAATACTTTCTTTATGGCGCTGCTGAATGCAGGATTTGGATACGTATGTCATTAACGTAACGTTATGGTGATAATTTATATAAATTTATGCAAGAAATATATTTCTTCGACGCACCTGCCTTTGCACAAGATGCAAGCGAACTATATAGTTCTCAAAATCCCCTCTGGTTGGTGGTGATGCCATTACTGGACCGGAGAATAGCTGTATACCATCCAAAAAAGTCATGGGATTCAGCGATCCGTATCTAGAAAAGAAAGAATGGAAATGTTGATAAATTGCAGGCAAAGCAAATGAGACTGGTAAAGAGGATAATCAGCAGAACGTAAATGCCAGAAGCATGAACCCCGTAAAGGACACAAAAGATGATAAGGGTGATAACATCAAAGTCTGCAGTCTTCCAAAAGCAAGTTTTGTTACGTCTATTACGTCATTCCTTACTGGAAAACAGATACTGTCTGCAGTCAAAAATATGTTAACGTTATCTCCGGCAACTGGTCTCAGTTCATGGAGGATATTAGTCCCAAAGTACACGATAATTCACCAAAGAAAGATCTTTTGACATCAAATCTACTGGTAGGACATAAAATAAGCAACAGAAAATAAGCAAATTCAGCAAGTTTTGTAAAATTAATAAAACATTTACTTGCCTAGAATACAAAATGAAGATTAAAAGAACACAGTATTGTGAATTAAATCTAAAAAAATCTCCAATGTTCCATTACAATTCTAAAAGTATCAAATGTTTCAGATGAATTTTAATAGACATGAATGTGAGAATCTACTGATAACCATGAATGGGCTGATATACCAATGGTCTAGAATGTGATTATATACCAAAAGTTTTGATTGTCTGGTGTACCACAATGATGTAATCCTGAACGTTTTTGAATAAGTGTTCAATAATCCCAAAGTTTTGTTTTCATCAAAAAGTCAAAAATGCTTTGAAAATCTTGTAAATCCAATGAATAATATGAAATATCGTATTAAAATTATGATTCCACAGAATGATCAAAAAGCAAGAATGAATAAGTGTTCACATAATCTCCTTTATATACAGAATGTCACCAGACCTATGTAGCAATAGTATTTTCTGAAAACTAAGGATTTCTAATGAAAAATTCCAGCAGATTGTAAACAACTTTGAGCCTGAAACTTAACATTTAATAAACATCTTGTTGACTACATAAAATCGTGACAAAAACTCAGGTAGGCAAGACATGACAATAGTCATGCATGGCGAAAATTCTACCCTCAAGCATTATCAAAGGTTGTGCTATAAATGTCTTTCATCGGCACATCTTACGACAGAACAGATCTATAACTTAATCAGTCCATCAAACAATAAACACAATTTTCCTATGTGAATTTCAACTAAATCCAGCTGACTATGCAATGAGAGTATTCGAGTAAACGATGCACTCAACAAATCCATTGTAGTATGCCCTGGGAGTATTCGAGTAAACGATGAACTGAATATATCCAATAAAGTATGCCCTGAGATTATTCGAGTAAATGATTAGCTAATATATTCAATTAAGTATGCCCTGAGAGTATTCCAGTAAACGATGAACTAAATCAATTTATACATTTTCTCAAAGAAAATGTCGTATCTTCTAAATAACGTGTAAACATGAGAAAACAAATCGATACTTATGGGTTTTTCATATGCTTCTGCTTTTGATGCTTCTTTAACACCATATGATTGCTGATCTCACACCTATGGAAAACAAAATAACCGACTCGTGTACGGAATTGGCTCACAATTTAAACTGCTGGAAACATAATGAACACAAATTATTGCTACCTGTATTTATTTTATTCATTTCATAAAGGGACATTCCGGCCTGTACTGTTTCACAACATGTAAAAGTTTCTTGAATAACCCACAGTATTCAAAGCATGGTTACTTACTCAAATATAGCGTGAAATGTTTAAAACAACATAAATAATGGCTCCAATTTAATTGGTAACAAACACAACAGTTTCCGGAGAAGCGATAGAAACATCTAATGAATTTAACATGGAATACAATGTGTGTTTGTTTACAAGTGTGCATGGGATGCAAAGATCTAAAAATGTTACGAAAAGATTCAAGAGATTCGAACTATTGATGTGATGATTACAAAGCGATCAAAACAAAATATACTGCAGTGTTTCAGACAAGGTACATATTTATTGATTGCATGTATTGACCACATCATATATATATATATATATATATAGATAGATATATATATATATATATATATATATATATATATATATATATATATATATATATATATATATATATATATATATATATATATATATATATATATATATATATATATATATATATATATATATCAGCAGTATCGTAATTGATGGAAAGATGATTAAGATTATGTCGAATGATTAGATCATATATTTATTTTAAAATATAGTAATCATCTAAATAAATCATAAACTTGGAACATATCAACTTTTTATTAGATTTATCTACAAAGATTCAATAAAGGAAGAACCCAGCGGTGGCCCTGTTGGACCGATGAAAACACAATGTCTTCTATTACAGTAAGCTGATGATAAAACAATGTATTCTATTACATTAAACTGATGATAAAAAATGTCAACACAATGCATTCTAATACAGTGGACTGATAATAACACAATGTCTTTAAAATGAAATGATGACAACACAATGTCTTCTATCATAGTTAACTGATGATAACACAATGTATTCTATTACAGTGGACTGATGATAACACAATGTCTTCTATTACAGCGGACTGAAGATAACAATGTATTCTATTACAGTGGACTGATGATAACACAATGTATTCTATTATAGTGGACTAATGATAACACAATGTATTCTATTACAGTGGACTGATGATAACAATGTATTCTATTACAGTGGACTGATGGTTACACAATGTCTTCTATTACAGGAGACTGATGATAACATAATGTCTTCTATAACAGTGGACTGATGATAGCACAATGTCTTCTATAACAGTGGACTGATGGTAACACAATGTCTTCTACTACACTGGACTGATGATAACACAATATCAAGACAATGTCTTCTACTACAGTAGACTGATGATAACACAATGTCTTCTGCTACAGTGGTCTGATGATAACACAATATCAACACAATGTCTTATACTACAGTAGACTATGATAACACAATATCTTCTGCTACAGTGGACTGATGATAACATAATGTCTTCTATTACAGTGAACTGATGATACAATATCTTATATTACAGTGGACTAAAGATAACACAGTGTCTTTTATTACAGAGGACAGATGATAACACAATGTCTTCTATTACAGTCGACTGATAATTATACAATATCAACACAATGTCTTCTATTACAGTGGTCTGAGGATATCACAACATCAACACAATGTCTTCTATTATAGTGGTCTGATGATATCACAATGTCTTCTGTTATAGTGGACTGATGATAACACAATGTCTTATATTACAGTGGACTGATGAAAACACAATGTTTTCATTTACAGTGGACTGATGATAACAGAATGTCTTTTATTACAATAGACTGATGATAGTACAATGTCTTCCTTTACAGTGGACTGGTGATAATACAATGTCTTCTATTACAGTAGACTGGTGATAGCACAATGTCTTCTATTACAGTGGACTTATGATAGCACAATGTATTATTTTACAGTGGACTGATGATAACACAACGTCTTTTATTAGAGTGCTTGGTACTGAGAAAACATAAGCGAACATTCATCAGAGGTCAATATGTTTGACTTTCAGTTGAGAAATAAAAGATCAAAAGCATGGATAAATATACTTGTTTACATGACCATTGATATAAATAGTCAGAATTTTGATATCGCAAAACAATATTAGCACAGGATAGCAAAGGCTTGTAAGTAATTTAAGTGATCTTACCGGTATTTTCCAAACATAACGACTTGAAAAATGGTATACTGATGGGATGTTTCTTGATTTTACAGAAACTTTTCTATTGACTTTCTAAAAGTCTGGTTACATTCTACTGAAATTTTATATAAAACCTTGTCTGTTATCAATGTAAACCCTCCCCACATCAAAAAGTATTAGTGAATATTTATGCGTTTATATTTAAAAAAATGTTTTGCAATTTGTTCCTGCAGGTAAACATGAAAAATAATATTTTGTCGAATTTATTATCACTAGCTTTGGTGTAAATGTCGTCATTCAGTACCGAATTCAACTATAAATCAGATCTTCGTGTATTTAAATCCCTACCTTTAAAATGTTTACTTTTGATTTATTTACATAAATTATACGTAAGCCAAAGTTCGCAACTTGTACACTCTTCTGGACAAGCTATTTTTAAATGTCCACTAAAAGTTTTTGGGGGTCAATTTCAAAATGAAATAGCTATCAAAATCAATTCAGATTGTGAATTGGTGGATTGGAATGATAAAAGGAACATTCACCAAGAACGAGTTTTTATTATGTTTCTCCAGTTCCATAGCTTAAATATTATTTTATTTCCTGTCGGGTGGTTTCGGGGGCGGGGGATTTGAGTGTTGGGGGCTCCAGAAACCCAAACAGCTGGGTTTCTGAAGTTTGTACTAACCTTGCCCACTCCGACCCATCTAGAAACGTCTGGAAAGTGTCATGTAGGATGTCATAGTTGATCTGATCCGCACTATTCAGTTCTGATCGGCTAATATTGTTCAGCCTGACAATAAATTCTCTGGTTTTGTTCTGCCATGATAAAATTACAGTAGTGTTGTTCATATCATCAGGTTAAAAATAGAGATATGCCGTTAAAATGGAATAATGGAATAAAAAATGATGAAGCTAATGTATTCGTATCAAAATAGTCTAATAATTGCATGCCAATATTGTTACCATAACTACCATGATGGTCATAAAGTTTTTTTAGGTACTAAACCAGTAAAGCAATTTTGAACAAAAGAGACCGCGATTATCATACCGATCAAGCAATCCTGTAAAACGTGTGACCTTCATCTCAAGGTCAAAATGATAAGTGATCATATCATAGAACGAATTGACTTAGTTTATCAATAACTTATCCAAATTATAAAACATATCAATGGATTTAGGAGCAAAAGCATTACAACAACTTAAACTAAGCCCTTAAGGCAAATTTTTATTGCTGTGACCTTGACCCCACTGTCAAGGGGACAAGCAAGTGGTTCATAGAATGAATTGCCCAAGTTTCATGATGATTCAACCAAGCCAAGAATATAATTGATCAAGGGGTTTAGGAAATATATACCAGTAATAAATCTTGAATCAAAACCTTATCTGAAAATAGAACACTGAGCCTTTGGGGGCTCTGAGTGTCCACGTTGTCTAAGGCGCTCACCGTTCGGATCACTGTCATCTCATCTCTATCTGCGTGGGTTCGAGTCTCACGCTAGGCTAACGTGGGTACTTGAGAAAGCTTGCCAGTAGCGCCTCGTGCGTCGGTTGTTTATCCCTGGGTTTTCAAGGATTCTTCCTCGATCAGTTATACTGGCCGCCATGTAAGCCTATTTTGTGCTGAAAATGGCATTAAACCCTACAACAGCAAAAGCAACAGCTGAGACCTTGTCTTAACGTGAAAGAGGAGAGTGCCCATGTCACGAAATGTCTTTGCTTCATAATAATTTATGGTAATCATAATCAGAAACTATCATGCAGTTTAAGTGGTATTCACAAATGGCAGCTTTGACCAAATGTCAACAGAATGCTAACAACGACGACGCTTTGTTTGAAACATTACTGTAAATAGTGCCATCGTGTCCCAGAGGACAACTGTTTGGGCCATCACGTGAAACAACGAAATGTCTTAGCCTACTAAACTTGGTGTATTTTAAATATGTGTAGGTGTGTACATATGAGGTTATCAATTAAGAGATACGAATTTTAGCTAGGGCGTCATTTAGTAGACATGTGCAATCTTGTTTCAAATGGTTTAAGAAATTTAAGATTATATTTATGTTTTTGCTGTTCACTTGATCAGAAAAAAATCTAACTGGTCCTTGTAAACTAGAGTGCAACGGCTAATATGGGTCGACACTAATATGCAGAACGCTAACTTTTCAAGATGTCTTATTGTATGTCTAGCTGATACGGGAAAACGCTATGATAAATTCCCCGATGTTCAAGCTTATGAAAATGATATATGTTGTTAATAATGAAACCAATCTTGTCTTCTGTCAGGTACAGTCTGATCTGGGATTGGAGTGGTCAATTTATCAAGATTTCAGATAATAAAAAAAAACTGTTTCTACCCATTTGAGCAATGAGATTTTAAAATATAGGCTGCCTATTGGTACCAGTATGCTGTTTGTTGAATTAGTTATAACCGCAAATCATATACAGCTTTGCAAATGGCACTCACAGAAACCATTGCCTATCAAAAATATTTCACCTGACGTATGTACTCTCATGTATAGGGGATTATTGCCTCTTAGGTCTGAACAAGAAAGTAAAACTTTAAGCAATAATTATGACTTATACTTTTATATTACAAAAACAGATATTAACTACTACAAGGACAAGAGTTGATAATATTTCTGATTTTGTGCTTTGATATATATTTATAAAACAAAAGATAAAAATAAATCTGAGGAAAGATCTTAAACATTAAATAAAGTCAAAGCTCTATTGAGTAACCTGTTAGGGTGAAACTGTCTGAAGAAAACCGAGAAACAATTGCTGGCTATTCATCTGAATCAAGCGTAATATACCAGTTTGTAGTCCACACGATCAAGCGCTAAAGACGGTTTGCATCCATTTCATGATATCTTTGATAAGAGCGTTGAACAAGAAATTATGAATCATTGGTTTATTATAAACCTGCTTTGTCACATCATCTGAACTGATTCCGAAGTTTCATTGCAAGGTTAAAGTGATTAAACTGAAGAAATCGTCGTTTTTCTTTGTTTTTCCATTATACTTGCTACAAATTATAATCTTTACATTTCCACAACTATTACGTTGAATACAGTTAAAAATGCAGTGTAGAAAACTGTGAATAATGGAATCATGGTATGCACTAACGGAGTTGAATCCGATTGGTGAAGCAATTAGTTGGTCAATGAATGCATGCTTTTTAGACCGTAAATTTGTAAAGTAAAAGAAAATGGAAAGCCCAAATCCCAACTTACACAGAACTACTACCGACCCTAAAGTAACTTAGTGTTTGAGGTGTAGAGAGAAAACGGTACCGTCCTGTACCCGGGACTCGATCTTCCTACATTATGTGCAATATTTTTCCAATTGCTAGCTAAGACAAGCTACGTCGAGAGTAGTCGCCTGTGGCAATGACGATATAATGTACTGTTCGTACTTACACATGAAGAATCTCCAGTTATTTATAACATTTGTAAAGCGTTCTGATATGATCAGTCGTATGCACTAAAAACTAGGTCTCTGTTTTTATTGTTGTTGTTGTTGTTGTTGTTGTTTTTGGGCTTAACGCCATTTTTCAGCACACGATACTCGCGTACAATATAAATTTTGACGTAGGTGGCCGTTGCTACGCTTGATACCGAAATCTAATAATGTCTGTTAACAACACAGTGACTACCCACAAACGTGATGATATCTGATGTATATAACAAACGTTCAAAACATATAAAGATACTAATTCTTACTCGAGTTAAATAATATGTGCAAAATTGAACATGCGCATTTTAAAAGTCTCTTTCTTATCATCTTTTTTGTATAGATCTAACACATTTTGGATATCCATATGCAAATAACAGCAAAAGACAGGGATTACCCTCTATAACTATTAACCATATGCTTATTGTGGATGAATTTCTGCGATTGCTACATCCAGCCCTACAACCCCGTGCACGTCGAGGAATGGTAATAGCAGGCTCAGCCAATTGCAGTCTTGCCTTAAGCTGGCAGATCTAAAGAGTAACACTACAAAGTACCTGTTTGTAAACTGTTGAAATAAGGAACGATACTTTTAACTAATTTTAACTACATCTTCATACAGAAATGTGTTCATGGATAAATTATTAATTGTTGTTCATTGTTGATCTGGACATTGTCAAACAGAATTTTATCGTCAGTCAAGGAACGGCGCAATGAAATTTACCCGTCTGATATCAAAGTTTGAAACATTGTAGGAGTCCATTCTGTCATTGTACTTGTAGATCCCCATATAAGTAGAGAATGTTGGATTCTCCGACATCCACCAGTCCCAGAATTCCTTCTGAAGTCTCTTCACATCACCAACCGCGTCACCTTAAAAATGAAGAGAAATAAATACTCTCTCTCTCTCTCTCTCTCTCTCTCTCTCTCTCTCTCTCTCTCTCTCTCTCTCTCTCTCTCTCTCTCTCTCTCTCTCTCTCTCTCTCTCTCTCTCTCTCTCTCTCGTATTCTATTACAGTCAGTAGTGCTAACAGATTAGTGTCTAGATATGCAGGTAATACATCTTTTATTGTTTTATTCAGTGCTCTAAACGATGCAATGTCGAAACTCCTGTGTCTACTTAACTGGTGAACACGTGTCGTTCAGCTTTTAAAGCTGTAATAAACTAAATTAACTCGATTTATGAGTGCGAATAATTCACTAGTCTGGATTTTCCCTTAAATGTTTCATGTAATAAAATAAAATACTGACCTAAGGAACGTTTGGTGTTTTAACAGTGCATGAACATAGTCTGTCACTATCACTGTCGTTTCCTCAGTGCGCTTCTCAATATACACACTATGTGGAGGCAATCATCATCATGTTATTATTTACATGAATAAAGTGCATATATACATACATACATACATACATACATACATACATACATACATACATACATACATACATACATACATACATACATACATACATACATACATACATACATACATACATACATACATACATACATACATACATACATACATACATACATACATACATACATACATACATACATACATGTATTTCAATGAAAATCCATGAAAACTTCCCATGCAAATCAAAATAGAGGGGACAAAAATGTTGCCGTCATGCGACATACCTATCGAGGGACACATCAATCCAGCAAGACATATGACAGCATAGATAATCTTCCTGAAAAAATATATAAAACATTGGCTCATTGATACATAGAGAGTATTCTGCTAACTTTAATAAGCTTGTTATGCTCAGTTATATGTTAAGTGACAACTTACTGATATGCTTTCTTACTTATTTCTAAAAGATGTTTTACCACGGAAGCGCAACAAAATCCTTAAAAAGGTTCTGTCTCATTCTCATACACTCTAAAAAAGAAAAGTTCACAGCATTAATTCGTATATTGCAACCCATACGGCAAGCCACGTGTATCTGATTTCCAAAATGAGCAATTTATGAATAGCCAAGCAACTGGATACTCTCTCACGTTCCAAAAAACTCCTCAGAAATTTATATTCTTAAAGCTTTCCGAAATTACTTCATTTGATAAAACGGAATGAAATTTATCCTAGAAACGTACATCTAATTTTTTGTTCAGAATGAGAAGGTGATCGAAGTTGGCTTTCATCTCCAACGTCATCTCGTCACCTTCGATCGGGTTGACATTTTTTTTTTAAATTCTTAACATATTATGAATTTCTGATCAACATTATATAAAAGTATTTTTAATTTTTAGATTTTCCTTGGTTTTTTTTTTATTATTTTCTTCTTCTGTATCATATTTAAATTTAAGACAGTCAAAAGTCTAAAAAGAAGAAAAATAAGAATACTTATAAATGCATGACATATATACCAAAAAGAGAGGAATGAGTACACCCTGTAGCGAACAATATATATTTGGATATAAAATTATATCAAAGAGCATATTATAACGACACTAATCCAATCAAACAGGTTAGATAGTCATCTAGGGATAAGCGATTGCCTTTAGTTTCAGTAAGTGCTTGTATATGAATCCGTGGATGTGTGCATATAGCTGATTGCTAAACTCCTTTTGTCTAAAGAATAACTTCTCGTGCACCTCAAGCCCGTGCCTTCTACCTTGATCCATTCTTATTTTGCAGATATGCGTATGGCAGTACAAGTTTTGCACTCTAATGCATGAGAGCTAAGCGAATGATTTATTTACTCACTACATGGGTTCATTTCCTGTTTTGAATGAATTATAACTTTCTAACCTGTATGAGTTATTTCCGGGGGCGGATGTGGTAGATCAACACCCACTTTTCCTAGAAATCCCCCCAATGGCTTGCGTCTAAGAGAGCCTCTGACAACTAAATCCAGCTCAAGCCAATCACGAGTAGCTTAATTAAGCCCGGGGGAATCTATTTAAACTGACTGTAAAAGGGATGAAAGGCGAGTTTCTGGCGCTTCAAAACCCGAGGTTTCGGGCAGATTGGGCCCGTTAACCTTGGGTGGTAGCCCGTCTAGGAGAAGGTAAACTCTGACTTCAAACCTTCACTGCCTTGCGACTATACCCACTCATGGGAAATGCTAAGGGAGTAAACTCCAACAGAAAATCCGGAGACGGAGTCCATGAGGCGATTTGGCATGGCTTTAAGTGTCATCTCGGCTACTCCTGCGACACCGCTAGTGCTATGACGTATCGGCTTGACCTGCCCCTTAGATCCATCTGCTAAGTGGAGAGGGGGAATCAGTTGCATGAGAAACAGCTGATTCTCCATATCACCCTCCCAGGCTCGCGCCCTGGAGAGGACACTCCGGCATCGCTTCACAGCGTCGACACATCATGGGAAGCAACAGTTACCGGTTGTAAGTCACCACTCGATTGGCGTAAAGTCAGACGCCAGGGGTTGCTTCTGACGGTGAGAGAGATCAACAGGTCCTAATGAACAGCTATCGCCTGCCTCAAACTGGGCAGCCCCCAGCTAATAAGTTGACGTTCCGACACAGCTCGCCTGCCTTGCTTGGTGCGTAGGGGTTAATTTACGAGAGTACCTGAAAAGCGGGTTTCAATCGGTGCACCAGGAAACAACAAAATAAAAGCAACAAGGAAACTAACAATTCTCAAGCTAGTGACCTGGAATGTCCAGACCATGTTGACTGGGCTCTCAAATGATCTAAATGCAATCAGTGATGTTAGAAAGACTTCACTCATCAACGAAGAACTTGCAGGACTCCATGTTGATATCGCCTCACTGCAGGAGACACGGCTACCAGATTATGCCACCCTCAGAGAAAATAACTACACGTTCTATTGGCAAGGAAAAAGCACCAATGAAGTCAGAATGTATGGTGTTGGATTCGCCGTCAGGAACTGTCTCCTAGTGATGACAGAATCCTGCCAACAAGCAAATGAAAGACTGCTATCTCTCCGCCTCCACAACCGGACCTGTTAACCTGATCAGTGTTTACGCTCCCACACTCAGTGCCACCACAGATAACAAGGATGCGTTTTACAACGAGCGCGACTCGCTCATCGACAAAATTCCAAAGGAAGAGAACTTAATATTAATTACTGGGCGACTTCAACGCTTAGGGTGGGTACCGATCATGACTCCTGGCCTTTGTGCTTTGACAAGTTTGGCATTGGGAATAAGAATGAAAACGGGCAACGACTACTATAGATGTGCTCTTACCACAACTTCAGCATCATCAATTCATTTTGTCAGACGAAACCACAGCACAAAGTGTCTTGGAGGCATTCCCAGTCCAAAACATGGCACAAACTGGACTTAATCATCACAAGACGATCTGCCATGAAGGGTGAGATTCTTACTCGTACATTCCCCAGCTCTGACTGCGACACAAATCACTCGCTAGTTTGCTGTAAATTAAGCTTCAACAAAAAAGATCCATCACTCTAGGCAAGTGGGCAAATCACACACTAATGTCAGCAAGACGTCATATCCAGATAAGGCTGTGGAATTCACATACACCCTCTCCAAGGTATTCAGTTTAGAACCTCCTTACATCAGTGCCAAAGAAAGATGGGACCACATCAGAGACACTCTGTAAAGCACAGCCACAACAATCTTTGGTAAGAAGCAGACAAAGAACAATGATTAGTTTGACGCCAACTCCGCCACACTTCTGCCAGCCGTTGAAGAGAGTCGCAGTGCCCACCTGGAATACAAGCGTTCCCCGTGCCAGAGAACACAACAGGCATACAGGTCTACCAGAAGCAATGTGCAGAGGCTAGCACGGCATTGCACTAACGAATACAGGCTTCAGCTCTGTCAGAGCATCCAGTCAGCAGTAGATATCAGAAATATCAAAGACATAAAAAATCGCATAAAGAAAGCAATACGTCCCACGAAGAAAGTGATGTCACCACTTCTGCAGGCAATACTATCTATGACAAAGGCAAGCAGATGGGGCCCTAGGTGGAATACTACTCTGAACTGTACTCCAGACAGAACTACTTGACCAACGATGCCCTCAGTGCCATTGAGAACCTCCCTTGTATGACCAAACTAGATGAGAAACCTACTGTGGCAGATCTAAAGATGGCCTTAGAAAAACTGGCCACAGGTAAATCCCCAGATATGAATAGCATCCCAGTATAATCCATCAAGTGCGGCGTCGGAGTTCTGTTCACACACCTGTACGAACTTCTCTGGAAGAGCTGAAATGAAGGTGCAGGACATGAGAAACGCCAACATCTTAACCATGTACAAGAACAAGGGTGACAGAAGTGACTGCAACAACTATAGGGGCATATCATTTCTCAGCATCGTGGGTAAAGTCTTCACACGAGTCATTCTGAACAGACTGCAAGCACGACATGACAGCCCTTGAGATCGATGTAAACACCTGGGGATAACTTGCTCTAAATGAGTCCAGCTGACGACATGCACTGATCACTGGTCTGAATGCCGGCGAGGACAAGCTATGAAAAACTATCTTAGATGGAGAGGAGTTAGCACCAAACCAGACCAGACTTAATCGTCAAGTGCAGTAACTTCAGCAAGGATTGACACTCTCTCGTGGAGCTCCATAGTCACAGAAGAAGCTGCACAACTACTAACCGTGACACTTCTCATGGACGCATTTCCATTGTCTCTGGAGACTAACGGATGCCAACAACAACACACACACACACATATATACATACATACATACATACATACATACATACATACATACATACATACATACATACATACATACATACATACATACATACATACATACATACATACATACATACATACATACATACATACATACATACATACATACATACATACATACATACATACATACAAATAATTTATTTCCCAAGAATACAAACTAAAAATAAGGAAAAGAACTTACGGTCTTTAGAATTAAATTACAAAACATCCTAAAACTCAAAGACACAAGTCTTCATAATTTTCACTCCTGAAAAATCTCATTACAAGTCCAGAAAAATTCGAAAACTGAAGGCGATGACGTAGCTGTGATAGTTTATGGAGTGTTGATGTATGTAGCAACATTCTTTAGTGGGATTACAGTAATATAATTCCAGGTTTGAATACACTATAAATTCCAGTGAATGTCTTTATTTAAGAATTTTATCAGAGCACGTCTGTATTTCCAGAGAAAATAACTTGAAGTGAATAATTTGAAGAAAAACGATTACAGCCCGAAATAACAAAAAAAAAACAAAAAATACTGAACACAACATACAACTTTATTATTATCCCAGAAATCTATAAGCCAAATCTATTACTTTGTGTGCATTTATATAAGTGCAAATTATATCCGGATATTTCATTCTTATAGTATCAATTGAAGGCTACTAATAAAATTGAGAAAAATTTAGAATAGAAAATGAGTCGGCTGCAATGGATAATTCCACTTGTGCATGACTCTCTTCTAGTCTTCTTGGTTTAAACCGTTTGGTTTCAATGTTCTAAGGTGGCGTATCCAGTAAGATTCCTTTTCCTTCTTGATTTTGAAACTCCAGTTGAGGTTGGTAGCAATTGCGTTAAGTGTTTTATCACTGAAAATGTGGTCAGGGGAGGAAAAGTGTTCTGCCACCGGACTTCTGTACAGCTTTGTCATCTAATCAGATCTATATCTGGGATATAATTTGCGCTTACATTAATGCACAAAAAGTAATAGAAGTCGCTATGGCTCATTGATTTCAGGGTTAATACAAATATTATCTAGTAACCGCAATAAGTTGATATAGGCTGGTTGAGACGTATTATATTTAAAGGTTTAATTCATGTAAAAATAGCCAAGTAATGTTTTGCAAACAAAACAGTTTTCTGTTTTATTTGTTTGTTTTGTCTTTGTTTTGTATACGACTTTAAAAAAGACCCATTATGAGTCAAAAGTGCTCAGGCTGGTTAGATACTAGTTTTTGCACTGTTCGTTGTTAGTTTTATAAGGGATATGAAGCAAAGATAAAAAGGTACAGAATCCTTCAAGTATAAAGCATATCCATTTGTGTTTGTGTGTGTGTGTAAGAGAGAGAGAGAGAGAGAGAGAGAGAGAGAGAGAGAGAGAGAGAGAGAGAGAGAGAGAGAGAGAGAGAGAGAGAGAGAGAGAGAGAGGGAGACTATTAATCAGAAACGCATATTCTGTTTTTCTTGTACTTGGAACGATGTACGCGGTGTATAGATATTAAGAGATCAAACTGACCTGTTCGGTGCTCTATTATCGTGTATTAAGAGATCAAACTGACCTGTTCGGTGCTCTATTATCGTGCGTATTTAGACAGTGCTATAATCTACCAATCGTAAATTATCAGAAGACACGTTGGTTGTGCTTATCGTTTCAGATTCATGGTCAGAAAGGTTTAATTGCAAGGATTCGAGTTCGAATCCTACTATCTGATCAGTTACCATTGTGAGTCCTTGGGCAAGGCGCTGTACTTCATTTGCCACGGCAATTATTTTTGTTGTTGTTGTTGGGCTTAACGCCATTTTTCAGCACACGATAGGCTATTCATGGCGGCCAGTATTAATGGTGGAGGAAGAAACCGGGAAATCACCGGAAAGAACCACCGACCCACGAGAAGCTACTGGCAAGCTTTCTCACATATCCACATTCGCCGAATCCTAGACTCGAACCCACGCAGATAGAGGTGAGATGGCAGTGATCCGTAACGGACATCGCTTTTGACCACTTGGCCACTCGGGGCCCCCGCCACGGCAATTAAAAACATGTGTTTATGTGCGGCAATACTCCAAACCACAACACGCAATTTAGTTTTCAACTCTGATTGCAATGAAAAGAAAGACATTTCAGCAAATGTTTTTATTGGATTACAGCCATCCGTTATGTAAAAATTATTTTGACACTAGTACGATTACTAAGATTTAGTAAAATGTTTACTTAAACCATTCCGCTCCACATGTGCGGACATTATGTTGGCATAACAGCGTTGCAAATCATATTTAAGATGTCACTTGTTATAAATGTCAGTTTTATATGCTTGACAAATTCATTTTAAGATTTACTGACTCTCAATAAAATGATAAAGATGTGTTTGACCAATATTCTGAGTGCTCCTGTAAAGTATATGAAGGCCTCGTCATTTTTATTACTTTTCAACGACTTTCCACGCATTGGCTAACACCCAGTTGATTTTGAACAGCATTGCAAGCTTTGGTAAGAATACTACTAGAAAAAGGACAGTAAAACTAGACCATATGAAGGACGCATTTAAGTGCATCAATCTAATGCAACCGAAACGCATAGTCAAAAACGTTTCTAAGTATCATTTTGTCTTGATTAAAACCAAAATCACAGTGGCTACTACTATTCTATTCAGGATAAAAACAAAAAACTGTTCTGCGAGACATAAATATGCCTCTTATTTATGCGGGCTGTTTAATTTGCAGAAAAGTACATTTTGTTGTTTTTCCTGGAGGTTTCCTCGCAATTAAAGAAACCGCAAAATACTTGAACCTCAGCTATTTCTGCTCTAGCATTGACGGAAAGCTACGAATGACACAAATATTTCAATGCATTCGTAAGTTCTCAGTCAATCCTTGGTTCGTAAATAGCTGAAGTGGTTCGAATGACAACTGTTGGAATAGATTCGAGGTGTGGTCAGTAGGAATGACCTCGAAGTTTCGAATGGTTAGTGCAAACATGTCGATATATAGCTAGAATTGTGCCCCAGATACCATCTTGTGCACAGTTATGATCCTAGGAATATATTATGGCCGTGATTCAGGTAATATGAACTTAGTTAAAATTATGATAAGTTAAGATTTTGCTTGGTTCTTTCCACCTGTTCTGAGAGTTCTAAAGTGGTGAATCCAATAGGTTCCCTTGGCTCTTCTGGTTTCACTCTTCTAATTTTAATCATTGGCTGTATCAGTCAGGATGATATTATTAAGGTGTGGCCTAGGGAAGAAATGTGCTTTACAGCGGTAGTTTCAATCAATTGGGGGGGGGTACATTCTTTAGTTCATAGCAGCAAAATCACATGCATAACACAAAATGTGACATTTAATAACATACCACGTGTGTTCTCTCCAGTATATGCCGGAAATCACATGACTAAACGGGGACAGAAATTCTGAGTAGCTATATATCTACATTATTGCCGTGACCTTGTAAGTTCCATATCTTTCAAGCAATGAAGAAACACTAGCACTTGGATCCCATACAGGCTAAATGTAACAGAATAGTCTTGTTTCCAAATGGAAATCGTGCTTTACCACAATCTAAATGGCTTAAAGCCAATACTTTTCTGCCTTGCTTTTGGATATATTAGTATGAATATTTCATTTGTTTTTGCCATAACAAACCAATATGCAAATCATATAATTATTTTGGGGTTTTTTTGTGTTCGTGCTGTTAACCTTGAAAAACTGTATAGCTTTCGTGTCTGTCCCGTGTTGTCATCCTTTTTAGATCCGGATCTTTAAAATCTGGCAATAATACTGCTGCTGCTGCTGCTACTACTACTACTACTACTACTACTACTACTAATGATAGTAATAATAATAATAATAATAATAATAATAATAATAATAATAATAATAATAATAATAATAATAATAATAATAATAATAATAATAATATAGTCAGTGACGGCAAAAAGAAATTTAAATTGACAAGTTCATGGTTCATAGTATTGTCAAATCAGCAAAGAAAGATGACAGTTTCTCGACAACCGTATATAAATATTATTATGTAAGAACGACGGATACAAAGTGTGTAGCAGTTCTTGAGGCAGAGATCAAGAACAGATGATGATTTGAAGTGTAAAGTCAGCAGTGCATAGGCACTCGACAGCCGCGCAGCAGTAGGTTTTTGTGGCGGCCCAAACACAAAATTATTGTGTCGGTTGTATTAGCAGTTTAGTACCACGTTAACAAATTTAACAAAATGATGCACATGCACATGGAAATGCAATGCAATATTCTATTTCTGAGAATGAGAGAATGAATGACGCGCAATTCTAGTTACTTTTAAGGTTAGAGTTTGTGCCTAGAGCCCCCAAACGTCTTAAAACGGCTCTAAAAGTCAGTGAAGCATATCATCTGAGAGTGACGAATGAGCCGGACGAAACTAACAGGAGGTAACACCGCTGTTACCTTCAATACAGGGACAGCCTCCTTCATCATGTACACGGCTGACATCACAGACTACACAAAAAGAAAGAAGACATGGATAAAAAAAAAAAATAGAAGGCTGCTGATTATTCATGGTGTACTGCATCGAATACAAGAAGTGATTAGGTCGTACTTTAAATGAACAAAAAATAGGCAGAACTGGTTCCATAAAAAAATGAAGACTGCTTAAATACGAAAAAGAGGAGCCTGGGAAGGTGTTACAAATGTATGAAGGAACAAGCATAATCGGCTGCACCTAGACATAAGTGGTGGCGTTCTCTAGTGGAAGCCGTATGTGCCATATTGAAGGATGGGTGAGTGATTCCGGAAGCAGACGTCAGGTACTCGCTGCCGTCAACGTGCAAGGAAGTGAATAAATTCAAACATTTCATCATTAAATAGAGAGTTAGTCACTTGATCAGCGGGTGCACTAATATAGCTGAATGTGAGTACAAAAAAAACAACAAACAAACAAACAAAAAAACGGCACGTCAAACTAACCTTGAAATTTACAGAAAGGCGTGTAAGGTTTATTAGTTCGAATACGCCAGCAAGGGTACGATCTTGAGGCATAAAATGTTTCAGAGACTAGCAATGCCGAAATTGTGGGCCAACAACAGGATGCAAAGGAAAGCGCAGATAGTAATGTTTGACGAAGTGAGGAACATGATTTGGATTCTATACATACCTGTACAAATGGACACATACAGTGGACGAGGAAAAAGTAAAATGGCTCATTCATAGATAGTATCAACGAAGGCGGGATCATTCTGAGCATACCCTACAAGTTATGAGACGGCATGAATGCCCCGCTAATGTCCATTTTATTAATTATAATACTATCAATACAGTCAGATCATCTATAGAAATCGGCACTCCTCGGAAAAGCAGATAAACGGTGTAAAGTCCTTGAGATCTAAGGCCACCAAACGGTGTCCCATAAGACACAGAAAGATCAACTAGAAATATCTGTAAAAGTTGAGATTAAAATGATGATGATGATGATGATGATGATGATGATGATGATGATGATGATGATGATGATGATGATGATGATGATGATGCAGAAGAATATAGTGAAGCCAAACAATACTGAAATCCTATGTTTCGTTTTTTTTTAGGGCTTTCGTATTTCACTCAGAAGGAAAACTAATCAAATGTCTCCCTTTATGTACATAATTCCCTTTATATTCATTAATGCTTACTTCGCTGTTTGTTCTTTATTGTTGATGTTAGCACAAAGTTTGCTTCAAAAGGTATAGTTTTACTTTGACGTATCCACATGACTTGATAAGACATTTTTAGCCAGAAAATATGAGAAAACATTTGTGACACAAATATGTCAATGATTAGGTTCGGAAGCCTTTTGTCAAGTTCACAAACCATTGATAGAGGGTTATTAACGTGTATTAAGGACATACTCAGATGATAGGCTGATAAATTTAGTTTATTTGGGACAGCCACTAGTAACTTATTACAAACAATTAAAACAGTTTACATCAGTAAAGGCTACTGATTAGCCTTTCCTTCACACTGGTTCGTAACGGTACAGATATCCGTCCCTCTTATATTTATTTTCCAATAACGACCCATACCTACTTCATGACCATTGGTCAAACTCAAAGTTGGAATCATGCAACTACCTGGCCACGTTTTGAGTAAATTTGGGTTACTGAC
>JAEAOA010000943.1:3055000-3057500 GCA_016746295.1 Potamilus streckersoni | reverse complement strand
ATGTCTTCATACGTATATCATTCTCTAATTGGTAAAATATGTACTTTCTCATTATTTTCTGTTAAAGCTCTTGAAGTGTATTTTATCATCTCATGAAAATATACAAAGCTGTAATCAATATTGGTATAGACTGATCAGCTTCACACTGAGTGATCGATATTTTGTTTATACAAATATACAATTTTTAATATTACTTTTGTAGCTTTACCCCCTACAACTACTGCGAGTAAGTACAAATAAAAAGTTTTGCTTTATCCAATGTTGTCTGCTCAATTGTCGACAATACTAATTTATGTTGCCTTATTCAGTTGTCGACATTGATATTTTTTGTTGCCTTACTCACATGTCGACAGTACTAATTTATGTTGCCGTACTCAGTGATCAGAACACAACATGTTATTATACTCTATTCATTTATCATACTTTTTTATGAAACCATACTAAAATATTAAAGCACAATATTGTGTTGCCCTATTCAGTTAAGAGAACACGATGTTTTATGCTGCCGTACAAAATTATCAGAGCACAAGATTTTATGTCGCCCTACTCAATTATCAAAATATAACATTTTATGTTGCCCTGCTCAATGATCAAAGCACACTTCACCGTTGCGAATTTGAATGATTAATTGTTCAAATGCATTTGTCTATTAGCTGTCTTGAGCACATATTATCAGGAACTGAGAAAATTTAGTAATATAGAAAAAGTAACAAGGAAACCCATTGAGAAATAGCATTTACAGTTGGAATAATTCGTATATATTGGATATGAAGCAATGTACCGATATAATACCTATAAGATTAGGTTTGTTATAAAACATGTATACAGATTAAAATTAGTAAGGTATCTGTTCAACTCTTGAAAATCTTGCTCTTTTAATTTCTACTGCTGCGTTTGTTCATTTTAAGGAAGATGCAGCTACGACGGATACAATAACACCGACATTAAGGCGACAGATTTTGGCACCGACTTTCAAACAGTGGCTAATTCCAACATCACCCTTAACGAAAGCGTCCACCTCCTGGGAGATGTTGACTTCTGCAAAAGTGTTTGCGAACAATCAAAGCTGAACGACGGATATGAATGCTGGGCATTTACATTCAGTGAAATTGATAGATGCTATCTCTACTATTATTCCAAGCCAATCTATATTGGAGACCTGATTGAAATGGGCAATTCTAACTCAACATCACTATATCTAAAGAGATGTAGCAATGGTGAGCAGCAGAACCATTCAGTTTTCATCTTTTTCATTTTTCAAAATGCTGTGTCTTTCTAATAGATTGTATTGTATATTCCCGATACGATGTATTATCATTCCCTTACAAGCTTGCTTCTTAATGTGGCTGATAAAAGGGATAAGGCATTCATTTCATTATATTGTTTAATGTCGGATTTGTGTTGTTTAGATCTATGCAATATGAAAACAATTTAGTTCAGGAAAATTATTTTATCCATTTTTATCAAAATGCATTATGAAGAACGAAACAACTTGCAATCGATCTTTGCCTTCATTGGAACACAAATCAGAGCATATAGTCCGTCAGTAATCTAATATTAAACAAACCCAATATATTGGTCATACTTGAATATAAGACAATATATGTAAGTCGAGAACCTCTCTTGCAATGCCTTCTTTTCCCATAAAATGTCATCATAGATTACTGATTACCGTGTGTACATTTTACAAAACACAACATTTTAATTTATCATTTGTTTCTTTCTCTCTCCGTCCCTAGCCTTTGTTTGTGTCCTTTTTCTTCTTTTACACAACTACTCTTTGAATAAATATTAAATTTTATTTTAAACTGTGGTAATATATTATTATATTTCAGACCCATCTACCATGGCTCCAAGTAAGTAGTGTCTGTTATATATTCGTACATTATTTACAACCAAAGTAATTCCCAATACACGATACTATTTCATACGCGCCTGTTGTGCAATATGAAGCTCTTCAGTATGGTAAAATACTGTACGATTCTGAAACTGTAAAGTTAACGGGGGAAAATGAGCATATCATAATATAAAAATATATAATGTAAACTCCATACTAGGTTTTCGAAATATTGTTTCCTTTAATATAATTTGCTTATATCCATACACATTATGCTTAATACTTATAACTCTTCGAAGAATATAAGAATTTCATAAAGGAAGTCTTCTAATTTTAATATGATATGCTCATTTATTTCTCCATTATCTTTATAATGTTATATTCGTTCAGGATTTTGCGATACTAAACACCCTAATGCTGCACGGAACGTGCGTCTAAAATAGTAAGGTGTATTAGGTATTACCTTTTAAACAAAGCATGTACACTCATGTGAATAAACAAAACAATTACTCCAATGACTGTATGCTTTGGCATCACGTGATCAGACTTTTGTGAAGGTTAATATAAGTTTTCTTAATTGAGAATAGCAGGATAAACGAGTTTCCAATATATGTTCTTGAAGAATGTTACATATTCAAATGAAGAGAATTTTCGAAGTGGTAA
>JAEAOA010000943.1:2970000-3050000 GCA_016746295.1 Potamilus streckersoni | reverse complement strand
TTAACTCTCTTATCACCGCAATGTTTTAATTAATTCTGACCCTACTGCCATCTCGTGTGTTATAATATGGCACATTTACTGGGGCTACATGAACCGAGTTCCTCAAACATAAATACAGAAAAGATAAAGATGTTTGCGATTCCTTCTTGCATAATATACAACTTAATACCTTGTTAATTATCATGCTGTCTGAATTCTTATATGTTTACCAAAATGTGTACGAACGCGGTAGACATTTCCAACAAGAGATAAATTGTACACAATTACTTTAAAAAATATGCATTTTAGGCACACACACACACACACATACATACATACATATATATATATATATATATATATATATATATATATATATATCTATGTCTGTATATATATATATATATATATATATATATATATATATATATATATATATATATATATTCTCTCCCGAAGGTTTCTGTTTCTTCATAAATCAGACCTTTGCAAAGGGCGACAGGTGGAAGGATGGCTGTGCGACTCAGTGTGAATGTCAAAATCCCGATATCAATCAAGCTCTCTGTACGAACTTGTAAGTGAAACTTATAAAATCACAATTTTGATATGTCTACCCACCACTGAACTGTAGTCTGTTTTGTTTTTAAATCCCATAATTCCTGAGCCTTTAGTATGTTCCATTATGTTATCTAAAGTCCTTTCTTATGGTCATCGTGCCCTGCATTAGGGATACACAACACAAAGCCAGCAGTCCCATTTTGTGCGGTCCGTATCCTAGTTTAAAGCAGTCGTATTGATATTTTTAATTGATACGAAATGCCTGCAATTCGGTCAGTCTAATTCTTTTCAAGGCTGTTTTTAGTCCATGTAAACGTATAACTTGTGCACCTTTGGCCTCTATGCTAGGTAGTCTGTTAGGGTTTGCCATGCTGGACTGTACAGAATTAAACTTTAAATGATGAATTAAAAAATTAAATCTAATTGAATCTAAAAGGACCAATTCATTATAAACCTTTGCCATATATCAACATTAACAGACTTGGGATAGATCGCTTTGTACATATATAACTGAACTTATCAAGATTTTATCATGTTTAAGACTCTTTATTCTATGCATTACATATTGAATGTGTTGTTGTGCACCAGCTAGTAAATGTCGTAATTGCACTGAAGTATAGTTATTATTTCTGTCATTAATGAACTTTCCATAATTTGTTTTAGATGGAAAATAATACAATAACCTCCAATAACTGTAGAACATGCCTTACTTAGAATACAAAAGATGATAAAAGACAGTGAAAAAAGTTTGTTCGTTTCTCTAACTTAGGTGTCCCATATATCATAACTTTCCCGAGGGGTGTGTTATAACAAGAGTTCCCGACGAATGCTGTCCTAAATTGAACTGCACTGGAAACAACAGCTCCATTGAGTGTAATATATTACATTTTATACATATTAATTTCATAAATATATTTGCATTATACATTTCCATGTATAAAAGAAAGTCAGATATATTAATTCTATTTTAATTTTTTGTTGTTAGAAATAAGTTATATTTCTTTAAAATGGCAAACGTCATTGAGATTTGTAAGACTGACATGCGTTTTAATAGAGCTTATTCTGAAGGTCTAACCAATGCTAAATCAATGTAGGGGATAACATGAATTATGTGAACATGGAGGATGAAAACCATAAGTTTTGGAATGGATTTCGATGCAGCTTAATATAGCTATCCTTAAGCATTTATACACAAAGTAGATGGAAAATAATTAATCAAAGAACTATTTAATTTCCGGTCGATATCAGTATTACCCAGGTCTAAATATTGAAAGTCAATAAATGTATAGCAATATATTTACATCTCGATATATATTTTCTAAAATTATTCACTGCAAAGTAACAATCTTATTTTTTCAGTTTCTGGCAGTGGAGAAGGTAAGTGTTCAACATGTTTTGGGCGAATAAAAATTGCATTTGAATAGTTTCATTTCATACACGACAAACATTCGTGTGATGTTCCCAAACTTTAAATGTTTGGTTTGTCCATTAGAGCTAGCGCGATGTAGGATTGGGGGAGATTTCGTGGAGGTATAATTTAGAGAGCAATGTTGGCAGTGTTCCATGCTCCATTGAGTGATGACTAATCCGGATTAGTCACATAGTAAAGAAGCAAAGTAACGGACTTCTAGGTACTTTAGTTTAGAAAACTTTGTTTTACAAACTTTGGACACCAAACATGCTTTCTTTATGTCAGTAAAAAAGTTATAGCACGAACTGTTGTCATAGACGGTGAAAAAGGGAATTGTGGCCTTAAACAATACGGTGGTTATCGGGGGAATATCTAACTCTTATTCCTCAGAGAACGAAGAACCTGGATAAATGATAGATATTACATTTACTTCAAAGTCATAAACGAATGGAACATGGCTTAACCATTTTTGTGAAGTCGGAAAACGACCTCATAAGTAGTTGCAGGATTGCACATCAGTTTGTTATATGTGATTATTGGCTTCTGGATTACGGCTGAGTGCATAACCTATCTTACGACAGCAAAGGCTAACGATATTCCAGTTGTCACTTTATCGCATTCAGTCCATATGTTGTGCCAAACTGAAATTTTTTTTATGAATTTTGTTCTCCAATATCGATGAATTACATCGAGGGTCTTCTCGAGTCTTTTCATATAAGTTCAAGGACCAGATTGTTCCATGTTACGCGAGCCCTGGATGTGTCGGATAACACAATGCGTTGTTTTAAGATCAGCAAATTCATCGTAGACAAGATAAAAACTATCCAACCTCAATGAATAAAAAACGACAACACATTGTGATTTTGCAACATATTCAGTCCTCTTGTGTGTCTTCTCATAAAGCAATATTTTACGAGAATACGAGAATTGAATAAACTTATAATTCCTACGGAAGAAAACTACTGAAACCTGGTGTGAAATCACAGACTTTGTAATAGTCTTTGTTTTATATACAAATTCTCCTTGCTGATGAATAAATATACAAAAAGTTTCAAAATGTTCCATTTACTAAGACATTTTAAAATGTTTGTGTTAAAGCTAATGGTGAACAAATCTTCTCCTTCCTTAGCTGACAAACCAAGATGTGTTCAATGATAAAAATGTGATAAACATTTTTTTTCCTATTTAGTTGGTGAGTGTAAGAACACGATCGACACATGTAACTACTACCCCAAGTCCGCGTGCCAAGGAGATTTTCTACCATGGGCCAGGGCACACTGCGCCCTTAGATGCGGATTGTGTGAGAACGGTAAGATCTTCTATATTTTCCTTGTTTTAAAATGACTTTCAAATTTAAGATTACAAAGGAAGGAATTCTTCACGAACAGCTTTTGCCTCCTGATATTTAATTAAGCCACGAACACCACTCATCAAATCTATTACATTGAAATGTTGTACCCGAACTACTTTGCTAACAACAGCGTCACTCTTCTTGTGGTGATGAGATAACTGAACAACCCTCAAAATTGACGCCAGAAATGAACCAATCAACCAATCAACAAACGAGTTATCAGATGGAAATACCCAAGAAAGAAATGTCTTAACAGTAGAAAACAATATGAAATCAACATTCTAATCGAATTCCGGGCAGATTTCATGCATAGTACTAATCTAATGTATTTCAGTGAAATGACAAATTTATGACATTTAAATCTGATATATATATATATATATATATATATATATATATATATATATATATATATATATATATATATATATATATATATATATATATATATATATATATATATATATATATAAGCACATACACTTAAGATGATTCACCTGATCAACCAACTGGGAAATTTGGTTATGTTGCATAACTTCCGTGCAATAGTATGAGTATGGTGATTAAATTTGAATGTACTGATCTAAGTTTATTGAAAAATGTCATTTTAATAGTATATGTTTGGTGACTAACTTCAGTGTATGGTATAAGTATATTAAATATCTTCATTACAAAAATATGAGTATGGTGTATAACTTCCGAGTAATAGCAATAATAAGTATACGGAGGTCATCATGTCATAGTAATGATGGGGAATGATATATACTAACAACCATATGAATGTTTTTATTGAAATCAGGTTGAGATCCCAAACAGACGTAGCTCTCTCAGTAAATTACACGGCAATATCATTAGTTAATAATATATGGAATCCATTTCATATTGCCCAATATTTAATGGAAGATAATATGATACAGAAAAGTTCTTTATACTTCACACAGTTTAGTAATATTGTAGAACTAGTATATTATTTATATCACTATGAAACAACTGTGTTGCGGTTTAAGGACAGCATCAAAGGTTATCTTGTTAATAGTGAAGTTTTATGCTATTAGAGATATTTTTTAGTTTATTTTCTATTATACTGTACAATTCTTCCAGCATGGTATATTTTATTTTGGTGCTCATTCATAACAATTGTGATAAGTTCTTGATAATTAAAGTACTTAAGTAACAAATTAAGCGGACGGGTGGTCTTTCCTTGCATTTCCAACAATCTAATAAGGGCAATAAGGTATTGTAAGAAGTGATGCATAGATGAAATGGGAGATAACTAGCATCCTTCATTTTAGTGAAACTACGAAATATCCGAGGATTTATTTTTCTTTGTGCACATTAAGGGTTAGTCTCCCCGTTAAACGATCCGCTAAACGACTTATCAACCAGGAGATACGATTTGTTTGTTACCGACATGTGATATTGGCTTGCCAATAATAGGGCAGACATTATTATTATTATTATTATTATTATTATTATTATTATTATTATTATTATTATTATTATTATTATTATTATTATTATTATTATTATTATTATCAACTTTTTCGAAGTAGTGGTACGCTTAGTAATAGCAGGAAGTATGCTTATTTTCCTTATCGTAACCTGTATCTAATAGATCGATGATAATGACGATGATGATGATGATGATAAGATTATTATTATTATTAATAATATTATTTAATAATATATTATTATTATTATTATTATTATTATTATTATTATTATTATTATTATTATTATTATTATTATTATTATTATTATTATTATTATCATCATTATTATTTCAGGGGAGAGAGAGCCATGCTATGATGGAATAGCTTTCTGTGACAGATACGACACCTCAGCCTGTACTGAGCTGATTTATTTTGGTTGGGCTCGCACTTACTGCAGACATTATTGCAATATATGTGACTCTTAAGGGATCACGTCAAATGCATTTGTGTACACTCACTTTCAAGTAAATTTGCCAATGTAATGATATTTAGTTACAAGGTCCAGTGTATTGTACGGCATTATCATCCTTGTATTTATTCGTCTAAGTTCATTGTTCACATTATGCAGAGTACATGTCGATTAATTCTGAGTCCTTCGGAATCATTAAAAAATTCACCTGTACCAGTTATCGGAATAGAAAGTTTACAAAGAATTGATTACTTGTCAAAAAAAAAGAATCACTGGCACACATTTTAAGTTAGTCTCAGTCAGTAATGTTTAGAGGTTTTAGACTAGATCTACCTGCCTTACATTTCACATACGTGCAAAAAATACATACTTATAAACAGACAGACAAACGCAGATACACAGACATATAAGCACACGCACACACACAGATTGAGTGTTGCGTTTGTGTCTGACTCGCCGACGGAAACTTTTGCCTTCCAGCTTCATCTACAATTCGTTCATAGGCTACGATATGTTGGTGAACAACACGCAATAGCTACACTGAGATTCAAGAGATTCGCTTCTTATTGCAGGGAGAGTCCGTGTGCTCTACCGCTTTTTGTTAAATGTGTACTAGGAAGCAGACAGTACATTTCATTCTCATAGTGGTTTTGTAGCAATGGTATAAAAATCGCAGATATATTTTAATGTAGGCATTTATCACTTATGTCCAAGCTTTGAAAACGAAATTCAAACTCAATATTAAGGTCTAAATAAGTTTAATAAAGATAAAGCTAGAATAATAGAACTTTCAGATATTTCATAGATACTGTCCCTCTTAAATACAGTTGAAGTTTTTTCTTTGCTTAGAGGCGCCTTAAGTACAAAATATTAGTTTAGTTTTTGTGTTTGAGCTTGAGTTTCATGTTCAAATGTTATATTAATATGGTGCCTGATTATTGAGTATCACGCTGTCTCTAAAACGAACTATACTTAACCAGTGCGCGACGAGGATCCCATTGGAACGGCAAATTTAACGTTTTTATAAAGGGCTACCGTTGCTACACCCTATCTGAAAGATAGTAATTATTGCTTTGAAGAATAACGAAGTTAGGAGTCTAGAGTATATGCCATTAATTTATGCAAACTTAAATTCTAAGGAAGCTACCTGTTTGTCCATTGTCTTGAATTCTTGTCGGCTTGTCGACGAATGTATTAGGTATATTTAAAAAGTAAACGCATTTTCCCTTCCAAATAAGATATGTCATGTTAAGATTATGTCACGATTTATTTAGTACGGCATTTTGAAGTACACTAAGAATATCTGGACATGAATTCATGTCAATTATCATGAAAATAAAACACTGGGAACCAAATATTGTGTACATTTGTATCTATATATCAATGTATGTATGTATGTATGTATGTATGTATGTATGTATGTATGTATGTATGTATGTATGTATGTATGTATGTATGTATGTATGTATGTATGTATGTATGTATGTATGTATGTATGTATGTATGTATGTATGTATGTATGTATGTATGTATGTATGTATGTATGTATGTATGCATGTATGTATGTATGTATGCATGTGTATGTATGTATGTATGTATGTGTGTATGTATGTATGTATGTATGTATGTATGTATGTATGTATGTATGTATGTATGTATGTATGTATGTATGTATGTATGTATGTATGTATGTATGTATGTATGTATGTATGTATGTATGTATGTATGTATGTATGTATGTATGTATGCATGCATGCATGCATGCATGCATGCATGCATGCATGTATGTATGTATGTATGTATGTGTGTGTATGTGTGTATGTATGTATGTATGTATGTATGTATGTATGTATGTATGTATGTATGTATGTATGTATGTATGTATGTATGTATGTATGTGTGTGTGTGTGTGTGTGTGTGTGTGTGTGTGTGTGTATGTATGTATGTATGTATGTATGTATGTATGTATGTATGTATGTATGTATGTATGTATGTATGTATGTATGTATGTATGTATGTATGTATGTATGTATGTATGTATGTATGTATGTATGCATTGTTGCGTTGACAAGGGCTCGTACTCAGTAACAAAGAAAAGATCGAAAGCCAGCAAGCTTTGCATATTTTAACCAAACAATTTGTTTCCCTTGGCAACAATGTAACAATTTGTAAATATGACTTACAATGTGTGAATATAATCCAAATATAATTCTAAGAATAAAAATACAAGTCCTATCCCTAAATTGTCCTATATGAATCCATTTTCGAATCCCAACGACGTTTGGATATGGAGGGCGATGACGTCAGATGTAGTCCAATATATGAATAACAATAATTCCTCACTGGAATCACAGTCTTTGTTTCCGAATAATTCCAGAATTAATTTCCTTGAATATCTTTCAGAATATTTTAAAAAGAAAGTTAACTTGTTGAGTGTCCAGGAAAATAAATTATTGAATCCAAAAAATCAGACGTAGAGTAAAATATTCTGGCAACAAATTAAAAACAACACATTGTTTCTTCAAGGTTTTGAATGACTCTGGCCAAACCAATATTAAAATGCGTATTTAGACTCAAAAACATCACTTCAAATCGCATAAGATTGGTCATGTGGTCTCTTATTACGCTATTTATGTCAGTCCGCAGTACAGACCGACTGAAACAAAAATCATAAAAATAGGTTGTTTAAAAACATTGATCACGCGGAGAAAGTATGTCCGTGATGCTGACCAATCATTTTTAACATTCCTGTTGATTTGATTCCAAGGTATGACGAACTAAATACCAAACCTCACATATTACTATTTCGTCTTAAATAAGCAACATTTGTGCTAAATTTATGTCTCACTACTAAAAATAGAATCCCGAATCTGAGAAAAAATATTCATTGCAATTAAATACAATGAAACAAAAATGAAATAAAAAGAATTTTAAACCTTACACCCAAGCAATTTAGTCACATATACGTAAGACTTACCCCCATAACGATAAAAGAAAGATTTATATAATAAAACTTTCATTTTTTCCATCTGTAACTGATACATGCGTGAAAGAATATTACACACACACACACACACACACACACACACATATATATATATATATATATATATATATATATATATATATATATATATATATATATATATATATAAATATATATATATATATATAATGTATATATGAAATAATATTTCTTTACACGTTAAAGTGCATATGCAATCAAATTGTCTTTTACTTTGATGTGAAAAATGTGCTTGATGTTCAGATCATACTCTTGGAAAAACAAACTCCACCTTAATAATCTTTGTTTTTTATTTTTCATTTTGTCGATGAAAGTAAGGAGGTTGTGAACACTATACACAACAAACGGAAAAGGAGTTGAGTTAATGTAAACCTCAAAATGTTGGAATGTTAAAATTAAAGCTAAACATTCCTTCTCGATTGTTTAGTAATTTCTTTGGTGCCTATTTAATTTCTTGGAGAAATAACACTTTTTGATCAATGCAATTACTATCATCTTGAAGTAGTACTTCTCCAACCCCAACATCACTTGCATCCACAAACAATTTAAAATACTGGTTGAAATTTGGAGCTTTTAAAACCGGCGCACTTTTGAGTATTGCTGTCTATCTATAGAAAGCTTCCTGACATTTTTCAGTCTAGAGAAACTTATTTCTCTTGTTTAACAAATTTGTCAGAGGTTCAGCAATACAGGAACAATTTGAACAAATCTTCGATAGTGTCTGGCCATAACGAAATATAGATCGCATTAATTGCTTTTCACTGAGAGGCATAGAAAAAATAGAGATAGCCTTTACCTTTGCGTAAATAGGTTTTACTTGTCCATGTCCCACAATATGTCCTAAGAAAGTCACACAAGCACGGTAGAACATGCTTTTAGATGAATTGATTGTCAAATTAGCATCAGTGAGTCTTCAAAAGAATTTCTGAATCGTGACTAGATTTCCTTTCCAGGTGTCGTTGTAGATAATGACGTCATCAATATAAGCGTCACAATTATCTAGACCGGAAGCAATCATATTCATCAAACATTGAAACATAATTGGAGAATCCTTCAACCCAAACGGCATTACTTTGTACTGGCAAAATCCACCTGGAGTACAAAAAGCCGAAATTTCTTTCCCTCTCCGTAAGTGGAATTTGCTAAAATAATTTTAGGTCAAATTTGGTGACCTATTTTGCATTTCCTATTTTATCAATGCAAATATAGGTCCTTGGTAACGGAAATAAATCTGTTTTTGTCACGCTATTCACCTTCATATAATCAGTGCACATACGGAAAGTTTTATCCGGTTTCGGAACAAGTATGCATGGTGAACTCCAATCAATTTTACTGGGCTCTATGAAATCGTTCTCCAGCAAATACTGCATTTCCTTTTTCAGGTATTCCTGTTGGAGAGGGTTCATCATGTACGGGTGTTATTTTACAGGTTTTGAATCAACAAGTTCAACGTCATGAAAAACTTTGTTCGTGTAGGAATATCCAGAACAAGTGTTCATATTTAAATAATAACTGTTTAAGTTCATTTCTCTCTTCTTGCTGAAAGTGTGAAAGTCTCTGGTCTAGATATATCTTAATTTTCGAATTTCGAGGATTTGTTGTTCCAAGTTTAACGGTGTCGAATTGAATTTCTTCACATAAATCCTTAGTTTGTGGGACAGGGACAACTAAACTAACTGTAAAAATTAAATTGGCTATTTCTTTCAATATAAATGTACTCCATTAATTTTTTTAGACCTGAGTACTATAACTAATTTAACTCATTCATTTTTTTCTTTGCTTTGTAAGGACCGTAAAATTTAAATTAAAGAAAATTTTGAAGAATGAGCAAGAGAGAATAAACTCTGTCAAAGAACTCAAATATTCTTTTTAGTAAAATTTTATGAAGCCATAGTCTCACTTTTGACTTGAATTGCGGAATGCGACATTCAAGCACAACATGCTATAAAAGTCCAGACATGAATGTTGACTTTTGACCTGATAGGACAGATATTGGAAGGTCAAATGAGTAAAAAGCTTTATTAAAACTTTCACCATAGAAATCCTCAAAGGAATTGCCTCTGGGAATTTTCTTGACGCACGGATAATGATCAACAAATATTGATTGCCTGACTTGGTCTTAGGTAAGGGACTAACACAATCTACCATAATTCTGCTAAATGATTTGTCAAATGCAGGAATTGGTTGTAGATGAGCCTTAGGTATCTTCTGATTGAGTTTTCCTACCATTTGACAAGTGTGACAAGATATACAAAATTTACAAACATCACTTTTGAATTTAGGTTAATAGAAGTGACTTAAAGTCTTGTTTTAAGTTTTATTTTTACCTAAATGACCAGCCAGAGGAGTTTCATGGGCCAAACTATTTCCTGTCTGTAAGATTTTGGAACTACAATCTGATAGTTCACTGACCACTCGTCATTAGCTTGTACCTCAGAAGGTCTTCATTTTCTAATAAGAATTTCATTTTTAATAAATTAACAGGCAGGTACTTCAGTTGCTTCAGTTTTACTAACGGCCCTCTGAAACAAACAGGAGATCTCAGGATCTTTTTAATGTTCGATGACAAATGATTGTCGTTTCTCGGCCTGATTAGATACAAGAGAATGATGAATTAAAAAGAGGATCACTTTGATCAATACCACCCGATTGATCGAAAGTGGAAATGAAAGTGACCTCATCAACAGCCTGACCAATACACGTGTCAGCTAAAGGAATGTCTCCCTTATGAAAATCATTCTCAAGAGCTTCCTTTGATATAGCTCTTGTAACTGCACAAGCTGGATAAAGCTCAGGGATTCTTTTCAATTGGATCGAGTTTCTGATCAAAAGAAGGTTTGTCAGTTACAAGTGGATTAACCACAACCTTGTCACCAGCTAGTTCGTTGCCTAGCAACACAAGAATGCCTTCAACGTTTGGGTTAAACACTATGCCGACTTTCACAGGTCCTGAAACTATATTTGAAGACAAATTTACAGAATGGAGAGGAACATTAACAAAGCTGTAATCTACTACCCGAATGAGAAAACTCTTATAGAACAGAACTTCTCAGAAGAAGACAAAACACCTGACAATAAAAGACTCTCAGATGCTTCTGTATCCCTTAAAATTTCAACAGGGATAGGATTGGCCGAATAACCCAAGAGTGATATAAAACCCTTCGACAAGAATGGTTCATAATTCTCCATAATAAAATCAGACTGGGGTTTATTAGACCCACCAACTGTATTGCTTTCAACACATGACCGTGACCTTGACCTCTTAGAAAAAGAGCATTTGGGATAGGTCTATAATGATTTTGATGCTTATATTTCAATTTGAAGCAATGAGTAGTAAATATCATAAGCTTTAATCATCCTGATCAGTCGATCCACTATGCAAAGGCAGATAATGGACTCTGATGTTTGCTGCTGGATACTCATATAAGCGAGGATATACTGCATTATTGTTATTAGGTATGCGATCGATTCATAAGTTGATACTTAATGTTAAACTTATGTCTTATATGACAATCTTCATTCGTTTTTACCTCCTTCATTATATTGTGTCTATCTCTTGCATAATAATATTCACTTTCTTCCATCTTGATGGTTAGTGGAGATGGAATGATTTGCCTAGAAAAATGAGAAAGAAGAACTTACGGTATTAGGAACTAAATCCAAATATAATCGAGTAATTAAAATCCGTCAGATTAATAAAAAGTCCTGAATAAAATTCATGTCATCGGAGCGGTATCACTTTGTATTTTCGGAGAAAATTATCACTTGAAATCAATAATTTGAAGAAAATAAAATTAGCCCAAACTGATCCCAACATAAAACGACATAATACAACTTAAAGTGCCAGACGTTAAAGCACAGCTAGTAGCTAGTAAAATTCTGACAGTCACAAGTTAACGAAGTTCTTTGTTTTATCTCAGATCACAAATTAACATTTTTTAAAAGCAACTTTGCCTAATAGAAAATAACTTTCTAGCATGATTTAATCAGCCTTGTTTATATTAAAAAATAATACCCTATAAAACAATAAAAACATAATAAAAACATAATAAAACATAATACTCTATAAAACATAATACTCTATAAAACATAATAAAAACATAATAAAAAACATAATAAAACATAATACCCTATTCACTTTGAAATTCCCAAAACTCGGACCCAAATTAACATATTTACCTGAATAATAATTTGGTCAGTGAACCCATACCAAAAGAGGATAATGTAGCTATTATTAATTGTCTACATCAAGTAAATAAAAAGAAAATTAAAATAGTAAATCAGGTCAAACAGAATGGAACTCAATTTTGGACAAGGTCAATTCCAGTAAACAATGTTACATTACAATAAAATGTAACGTAATGCAACAGAATTTAAAACTGACAGACAAACCATTAAATTAAATAAACATAACAGTACTTTCTATCAAAAGAAGAGTACGTGTATTACAAGGAAATGTAAAAACCTCCAATTTTACAAAAAAATCAAAGTACATGAAATTTACTCAAAAATCTTTCTGTTCCTTCATCAGTGATACATACTGTTTCAGGATGTATAAAGTACAAAGTTTCTATCATTTATATTGTTATTGTGAGTAAAGTATGTATCCGGGTGAAATACATCATGAAGCTACCAAAATAAACAGTGAATTTATTCATTTCCAGCTAATAGAAAACAAACTCTTGATATTCGACAACCACTTGACACATTTCGCTCCTAATTTCCTTCAGTGTTTGTTCAGAATTTCTAACTTTTTTTCGTTCATTTGCGTATTTCTTATCATCTTTGTGAATAAGATGATCAAAGAGATAGAAATTACTAATGTTTAAATTTGGAGTTACAGACTTTGTTAGCCTTATGGGTTTAGTGATGGTTGTTTGTCTGGCTATTCTATAAATGAAAAGTCTAGCAGACTTACACGAACTTGGATTAACCGTGACAGCAATGAAATGGAATGATGAGGATAAAGTGGATAAAAATCTGAATAAAAATGGGAGAGACTGGAAAATGTCCATAGATAAAGTATATGGGCAGGATATTGAGATATTGCTGGTAGGTGACATGTTGCTATAATTGGAGCAGGTTGTGGTGTATCGATAATAAGCTAAATGTGTCACGTTGATGTACAAACAAACCCCCACACCCAGACCCATAAATAACCAAGCAGCTGTTTGTAATACTGTCATGTGATTGTGCGACTTCCTTTACGGTCAACACATTCAGATCTAACAACAGAATATACTTTATTTTTCCGTGAATCATCGATGCTAACATTCTGACCTAAATCAAGCTTATATATCCTGTGGAGAAATCAAAATTGAACCACTGAATTTTAATTTTATAAAGTTATTGTCTTTGTATGACTCTTTTTTGTCTAGAATCTGGATTAATTTTCATATTTCAGAAATTAACGTCCAATCAACTCAATTTTATTCAGCCCACAAAACGGGAACGTCGCCGCCGCGCAGTGGATGATATAGATCCAGTAAGAGACAACACTACCATGAATAAAAATGACCAATATATACATATACAAACCAAAACTGGTAAATTTGTCTTCCAATTTTTTAATGTTGTTGTCTATGTACTCGCACATTATTAAAAATGTCCGTCTGAGTACTAGGAACCCAGCTGTCCAGTCTATATCAGTATTGTAGGACGTATATCCAGTCTACCTCCTTACTTTAGGGCATCTGTCAAGTCTATATCAGTATTACAGGACGTATGTCCAATCTACCTCCTTACTTTACATAATCTGTCTAGTCTATATCAGTATTGCAGGACGTACGTCTAGTCTGCCTCCTTACCTTAGGCCATCTGTCTAGTCTATATCAGCATTGCAGGACGTATGTCCAATCTACCTCCTTACTTTAGGCCATCTATCCAGTATATATCAGTATTGCAAACGCATGTCCAATCTACTTCATTACTTTAGGCCATCTATCCAGTCTATATCATAATTGCAGGACGCATGTCCAATCTATCTCCTTACTTTAGCTAATCTGTCTAGTGTATATCAGTTTTGCAGGACGTATGTCCAATATACCGCCTTACTATAGACCATCTGGGCAGTCTATATCAGCATTGCAGAACTAATGTCCAATCTACCTCCTTACATTAGGACATCTATCCAGTCTTTATCAGTATTGCAGGACGTATGTCCAATTTACCTTCTTACTTTAGGTCATCTGTCTAGTCTATATCATTATTGCAGGACGTATGTCCAATCTACTGCCTTAATTTAGGCCATCTGTCCATTCGTTATCAGTATTGCAGGGCGTATGTCCAATCTACCTCCTTACTTTAGGCCATCTGTCTAGTCTATATATGTATTACAGGACGTATGTTCAATCTACCTCCTTACTTTAGACCATCTGTCTAGTCTATATCAGTATTGCTGGACGTATGTCGTGTACCGCCTTACTTTAGGCCATCTGTCCAGTCCCTTATCAGTATTGCAGGACGTATGTCCAATCTACCTCCTTACTTTAGGCCATCTGTTCAATCTAATTTCGGTACTACAGGTTATCCCACCAATCTGTATGGGTACTACCAGATTTATGTCCATTCAAGATCAATTCATGTTCAGTGCATATCAGTACTATTGACCATAGAAATACACATACTGTACAACCAGGATACAATATACCTAAAGACATTTCTCACCCATTTATTCGTCAGTTATGTTGACTTTATGTGTAATGTTTGGAATAATTCTTCTACCATTATTTTATGTTGTTTCAACATATAATATCTTACATGCATTGCTGGACACGATCCGTCCGGAGAGATGACTTCATATAAGCTGCTACACCTCAGTGGCAGAGGACGTTTTATTGCAATGGAAGACCTAAACTTTCTTCCTGGCTGTAGCTAAAGTACCTCCGTCGAAATGAACTTCACAAAGTACTTATCGGTTTTAATTGTAACTACTAACACATGCAGTCCTTCCACATGTTCTGTTTTATTTTATCTTTACATCACATTTCTGTTTCAGGAAATCTGACAGGGAGTTGATCTATCTTTATGTACATGACAAATTACTAACATCAAAATGTGAGGTAGAAATATTTGCTACAAAAATATCAGATACAAGAGATCATTACCATATAAGGATGGAACAGTTTTCAATAGAGCGAATGTGTTGTTTGTTGATATATATATATATATATATATATATATATATATATATATATATATATATATATATATATATATATATATATATATATATATATATATATATATATATATATATATATATATATATATATATATATATATACTCCTACGGAAACATTTGCCGAGACTGAGTGAAGTATATGTATTCACCCATAAAATATGTAAATATGCGATTCCATTGGGTAGCTGAAAAATACGTCTTCAAACTATAAATAATGTACTACATTTGACAACCATTTCATGTAATGCTACATGCACAGAACATTAGCATTGTAGACTCACATGATGAGACATGTAACCAACAAGCAAACTTGGCATGATTCGACCCATAGGTAATTTCTGCCTAAATTAGAGCTTGTATACTCAATACCGTGGAGGAGAAGATTTATAGAATTGTCACTTGTATCGCAGATAATACCCATTGCTATGAAAAATGAACAGACTCATGAAAAGGTCTAAAATTATTTTCTTTTGTTGAAGCTTTGTTCCCATCGATATGTTCCGACATGTAAACTTCTCTAGAGTCATTGGCAATGTATTTTATTTTTCTTGGATAAGATCAGCTTGAAAATGGAAGCTAAGACTCCGCATATCATTTAGTCAAAATACTGAGTTATAATTTTTTTTCCAGATGTTATTCCTACCTGCACGTGTCACTGAACATCGATTCATATTTCCTTAAAGTTATCTCACAGTGTACTCATACTTTTAAACCAGCTAAAACAAACTTTCAATTCTCATCCGTTTCAACTACGTCATAACCTAGAAGTCAGTAGCTGTTACTAATATTTCAACAAGTAGGTAAATCTGCTCTATTGACACAATTGAATTTTATAGTGCATTATAAAATTCTAGTGACACAGTGATTGAGTTTGATGCTTTATTCACATATATTTATCTACAACATGATTGCCGCTGTCTATTTCGAATGTGTATAGTTGCATTTTGATAGTTTTGCATTTGTGTTTTTTGTGTTTCCGACATAGTTTCAAATGATATTACTTTGTGATTTACATAGTTGTTTAGTGTTTAACTTGCACAGGAATAGAGCCGGACAAAATAAATTTCCCTATCACGCCTATCAGGCAAGTAAAAATGAAATTTCAATTGCCCAGGGTACCTGACAAAACAATTGGTGTGTATTGTGGAGGCCTTATTTAGTATAAAATTTTGTAATGCATGTATTACCCTATTTTAAATAACATTATCAAAGGTGTGAGTATCTATATTAGGTATTATTTCCAATATTCTAGTTATAGGCACTAACTCTACATAATTTAAATCCCAAGTGTTCGCAACACCCAATTATCGACAAGTATGTTGCACACATGGACACAAGCTTGCTCATTACAATAATTACTTACTAAAATCGGTCTGCAATCTTGAAATCAATAAAACCGTCAGTGTCGTGAAATAAATCAATAAAACCATCAGTGTCGTGAAATAAATCACGTACAAATATCCAGTGGAAAAATGCAATCCAAGTCAGGCATGCTCATAGATTATTTGCCCTGCAATTAGCTAGTTCAAAGTGACTAAAACTTGCAACAGATTTGTTCATTCCCACATATTCTTTTTACTGCAGTTTTCTAGAAATGTCTCTTGCTTGTACTGCACTTTTATACTGCATAGTATTGTCATATAATTTAATAACATTGCAATGAAAGTCTAAGAACTGCTTCATCTGTCCAATAACTCTGGTCTATTTATCATCATTTTTCACATTTCTAAAGGAAAAAATTTAAAGGTGTTCATGTTAGGAGACAAAAGAAGAATATCTACAATAAAACTTTTAATATACCATGACGTGTAATTAATTTCATAAGAAATATAAAAGTACGACCAAATTATATTTATAAGTACCCCTTAATGTGAAAGTTACCAATTGCATTTTCATTTAATAACTTCAAATTTAACAGGTATGAAAGATGAAATATATGCCAAAAACATTTTATGCTGAATGGAAGGTGCACAACCTAAATGTTGAGGAATAAAGCCAGAATAACATAATTTCAGTGACTGTTATTTACGTATTAATGAAACAGATATCAAAGCAAAGATATTTTCGTAAAGGAACTTCAGTTTCGAATTCTGTTATTCAATTAATCATATTATATTTATATGTAGTGATACACATTGTAAATGACTTACATGGTCTTCTAACTATATTGTTGATTTCGCAATGTGAATCACACTATATAATAATACTTTTCTACCAATATGTTCATAATGTTCAATTTGGAGGCATGGCTTGACATTACAAGCTCCCGTAGCATAGTGGCAGAGCATCCACAAATCAGTCTTAAAGTAATGGTAGCTACCGGTGTACCTTTGTCTGGCTAATTGTTCAAATTTTTCTAGTTTTCTGGCTAAAGATTAAATTTACAAGCATATACCTTAGTTATTCTTAGTTTCCGTCATGCTTCAAAATAATGTCTCATAGATTAACCGAGTAGAGACGCTAGCGCACCTATATAGAGAATATGACGTCACAGGTATCTATCAGACAGACTCCGCAATGTTACTTAATTTTGTAACATGTCCTGGGATTGGTGAAATAACTAATCCGTTTCAATCAACTCTTCCACTATAAATAATCGCAGTTCACTTCATTCCGTTTCCATGTTCTCTTCACAAGATGTGAACAAATGTAGAGTCATCGTCTCTCGCATCGTCGATTCTGTTCTGCACGGACTTATCCATGTATATTAAATCATCATTGATAATCCTGATCATTAATATGACCGCTTGGAAAGGATGGGTCTATGCTTAGAAACAAGTCTGTTTGAAACAAATCTTATTCTAAGGAACAGAGGTTATACAAAGTTTAAGGAAAACAAAAAGATCTATGCGATGTCCTATATGTTAACGGAAGAGTGTTAACATAAAAACCAAATGGCATTTTCAGGGACATTTCAGTGCCTCGAAAAATTAAGTTTTAGTCGATTATACATTTTATGTTTGGCTCGAAACAAATTTAATCTCTCTTGGCTAAAATTTGTTTTCGTCGCATTTATATTTTATGTCTGATAGATTGATGTTCATCAAGGTATGTATGTGTAATATGTATATACTTATATGTCCTGCCAGCGTTAGTTTCTGTATATTTTACGAACCCTATAAGTCTTGTCCAAATATCGTCCTAAGGGGGTCTTGTAATGCTCATTCCCCTTGTCCCTTTATCGTTTTAATGGTAAGTCCAATTGTCCCGATAAATCTTGTCCCGCTATGGTCGCACTATCATCCGCATTCACTAGTGTTTCACTTGCAAAACCATTTTGTGTGTGGTTGTCACTTGCAAAACCTTTATGTATTGTGGCCGTATGCGATTATTAGCTTTACTTAAGCAGATCAGAAACTATATTAACAAATTCCGTGGGCAAAATAAATACTTTTTTTATTGTAAAAGAGACCCTACTCCTCATCTCTCTCATTTAACATTGCCATGTTGTAAGCTTCTCTAAAATACTCAATCTAAGACTGGGATTGCCTATGTTATTAAGGAGGCTAGAAATGGGATATTCTTTTATTATTATTATTATTATTATTATTATTATTATTATTATTATTATTATTATTATTATTATTATTATTATTATTATTATTATTATTATTATTATTTAAACGTAGTTTTCCTGATTGCTTCACTACTTTTTTGAAATGAACTTTATTGATTCCTTTTGTAAGATTAAATTTCTGCCTGCACGGCAGTATATGTGTCCGCTACTTTCCACAACCAGTCAGTTTGGTCGAGAACTTGAAGAAAAGCAAAAGAAAGAACCATTAAACAAATTAAATTGTGCTCAAGATTAAGCAATAATCAACTTGTTATAGTACCCTGTGCTTAATCTCACAAAAGTATCTGACCTTGACTCTATTTACCATGCACTGATAAAATATAATTAATTTAAATGACATTTTTCTTTTCATTCCTATACTGAAAATTAGATCTCATAATATCGAACCAAGAATATCTAAAGTTGTATTTTGCGATGATTTGCCTTTATGTGCTGCCTGTTTAACGGCAGCAATCCAGTTAGGAAAACAAATAAGTTTTCATTTCCTGTTGACTAACCCATGAATTGGAGAGAGAAATAGTGATCTTATGCACTAAAAGAAGAACAGAAAGATTTCGATTCCGTGGGTGAATTTGTTGGTCATATCAAGAAGCACAATGATGATCGGGGAATAAGACAATACTAATACTAGGATGTTTGGGGCAAATTACTTATCTTTATCATTTTATAAATGACTCGTACATTCTGCTAAACGAATGCCTACCAATTAATTGTACTGCTTTTTGTTGTTGATATCGTTTCTGTAAAAGTTTAAACTCTGGTATGCAAGAAATAATGTAAAATGAAATAGATAATTCAACAGGCAACTTCCTGACACCAAGAAAGTAAAAGTGAATACGACTTATTCAGACTCTTAATTTGTGCGAGTAGCAAGCCCATACGTGATTTAAAGATATCGTTAATTTATAAGATGTAATTATGCTAATGCTTAGTCTCCTAATGTTTATGAACGACACAATTAACGAGTTTGAAACTTAAAGGTTTTATGATTGAGTACCTAGCATAATATAGAACGATGTTGGTTACACAACCATGTTGGAATAAAAGGTAACGATAAATCAGACAGAGCTGCTAAAATGGCCCTAAAATTAGAACCATCTGATTTTAAAACACCATATACTGATTTTGAACGTTGTATCAAAGACTGTTTACGTCAGAAATGGCAGGCATCATGGAATGATGCCGTGAATAATAAACTTCATACCATCAAGACAATCCTAGGAGAATGGACTCCTTCCTACAGAGCCGACCGTAGTGAAGAGGTAGTCAATACTAGAAAACGAATCGGCCATACTTATTTTACCCACTCCTACATACTAAAAGGAGAAGACCCACCAGGATGCATATCTTGAAATGAACTATTTACAGTTAAGCACTTTATGCTGGATTGTTTTGACCTCCAATCTTCACGAAATGAATATTACAATGTGCAAGACATGAGGGAGCTCTTAGATACAGTCAGTATTTCTTATGTTATAGACTTCCTGAAGGAAGTAAACATATATCATAAGTTATAACTTTTATGTTATCATCTTAACATTTTTATGCGCTATATATATATATATATATATATATATATATATATATATATATATATATATATATATATATATATATATATATATATACAGTCGCTAGATTGTAATTACCTTTCATATATTTTCGTTGTCATACATTATTTTGCAATCACCCGTTGATCGGGAAATATTATTTTTTTCACCGTTACCATTTTTATCGTTTTACCTTGAACTATTTGATTTCATATCGCTGACCAATACAGAACCTTTCTACCATTTGTATATAATGAATTATATAACCTTTTGTATGGTACTAAATGGCCTCTTTGTGCTGGTGCGTCGTAAAAATTCAACGAACCAACCAACCAACTTAAAGGTTTTATGCTTTAAATAGGTTTGGTCACCACGATACAAGGTTGACCCATTATCAAAACTTCTCGAACAACGTTACTTTTCAAAAGGTTGTTTCCTTCCTTTGATGTTATTTGTCAAAATATATTATTTTGAAGATATTCTACTCGATTTTTTAACTGTCTCCAAAAGTGTTTATCAGTTATTTAATAATATTAAAATTAGGACAAAGCATTTTCCGGTTCAAATATTTTCCATAAACTTATCGTTTTCCATTCTTCAGCATTAGGTTTGCTGGATGTTTTTAAAGTAATTTAGTTAGTATTGGATGACTGTTAATGTAGCACTTAGTTTTTCACGAAATGTAGTATTTCACATGAATGTATAATGGGCAAACAGGACAGTACCTATTACTGTAATCGATCTGAATCAATTTAAATTTACTTTAAATCCTGATGTATATTAAAAGAAGCAAATAACATTTTGTTGCAGTAGAAAAGAAAAATTAAACTAAGAAACCATTTTCTTACAGTTGATGTATGTACGCGCTTATAAGATGAGTTCAAGTTCTTGGGGTAAGAAGCACTCAGGCCATTCCTAGTTCATGTTCAAACAAAATTTTTATTTTATAATGTTAAACAAATATTATTCGGCCTATGGGATATATCCCCGGTTTATCCGTTGCTCTTGTCGGACCTGTATGTAATTGATTCATAAGTGCATACTTACTGACGAAATTTCTGCCTTATATGACAATCTTCATTTGTGATTACCTCATTCTTTATATTTTGTCTATCTCTTGCCTAATAATGTTCGATTTTATCCGCCTTGATTGTTAGTTGAGATTGAATAAATTGACTAACATATATGAAAATGATCTAAAACATTAATAGTCACACTTAAATGGTTTTAAAAAATAAAGTTAAAATCTTTTACTTTGAGTTCAAAATTGTTGGGGTTTTACTCCAGCCGAGAACACAGTTATGATGTAACTAGAACTTTTGAAATAAACAAATTCAAAATATATTATCACACTCCTCCGTTTCCGCTCTTAAATAAATTATATATGAAAATGTACTACTTTCTAATGATGTTGATTCATAATTTTTGAGAGCAGAGAAGGAGAGTGTGATAATTTATTTTGAATTTGTTTTATTGAATAAGTTCTAGTTACATCAAAACTCTATGTTGTGAGTTGGAGCATACATGTTTGTAGCTGTAACATGCTAGGAAGTAACCAAAATAAACAGCGAATTTATTCACTTTTAGCCAATAGAGAAGAGACACTTGAGTGTTGATTGCCTCTTAACTATCTCGCTACAGAATTCCGTCGGTACTTGTTCTAGTTTTTTAACTCTTTGTTTCATTTACGTTTTTCTTATGATCTTTGTGAACAACATGCTAAAACAGACCGAAGTTATTATGTCTAAAATTGGAGTTAGAGGCTTAGCTATTTTGTTGGGGTTAGTGATGGTTGTTTGTTTGGCTGTTCTACAAATGAAAAGTCTATCAGACTTACATCAACTCGGCTTGACCGTGTCTGCAATGAAACGGAACGAGGAGAATAACATTGAAAAAGATCTGGATAAGACTGGAAGAAGCGGAAAAATGTCCATGGATGCAGTATATGGACAAGGCGATGAGAGATTGAGGGTAGGTGATACAATGCGAACAATTTGTGCTCTGTCGATCATAAGAAAATAGTGTAACGATGATGTACATATATATATATATATATATATATATATATATATATATATATATATATATATATATATATATATATATATATATATATATATATATATATATATATATATATATATATCCATACATTCAAATGCTTGTGAGACTTTCTTTGAACTATCGACACATTGAGACCTACCAATGCAATACAGTTTTTTTTCCTTAAATGAGACATGTTTTCGTGCTTCCTAAAAATAAATACCTACATCTTGTTTCCGTATTTAACGACTAAAATTTAATGATATAAAATTAATATCTTTGCATGACTATTTGGCGTCTCAAATCAATATGAACGTTCATATTTTAGAAAATAGACTCTAGCCAATCAAATTTCTTTCAGTCTCCAAAACGGGAACGTCGCCGCCGCGCAGTGGATGATATAGATCCATTAAGAGACAACACTACCATGAATAAGAATGATCAACATATACATACACCAACTGGGACTGGTAAATCTCTACCTCTTTCTCAATGTTGGTCTCTCTACACTTGCACTTTATTAAAACCGTGTATCTTAGTACTATAAACCCAGCTGTCCAGTCTATGTCAGTATTGCAGGAGGTATTCCAGTCTACCTCTTTACTTTAGACCATCTGTTCAGTCTAATTTCGGTACTTCAGGCTATCTAACTAGTCTGTATTAGTACTACTGGGTAAATGTCAATTCGTTATCCATAATGTTCAGTCTATATCGGTACTATAGACTAAAAAATAACTTATCTAAAAATATAAGTAGTTAATGGGGACATTATAATGCATATGGTGCCATATAGGGTAAAACACCCTGGGACGATATATGAACAAGATTTAAAGGGACAATGGGAATTAGCATTACAATACTCATTGGGATGATATAGGGACAAGATGTACAGGGACAATGGGAATTAGCATTGCATGACCTCCTGTGATGATACAGAGACACGATTTATAGAGGGTTGCTAGCGGTTGGTAAGTTCAGCTATTTCATAAACTATTTGAATAATAATGCTTGGCATATGGCAGGTATGCTCTGCTAGTTCAGCGGGGAAACTGTACGAATAAAACCTGGCTTGGAGGCGTGGGACTGGCGGGACATATACATATGCCACATACATAGGTTAATGAATACAAATCTATCACCCATGAGATATAAAATCGATTAAAATTATTTAGCCAAGAAAGATTAAATCTTTTCGAGGCAATGGAGTGGCAGTGAAAAGTACCTTTGGATTTGTTAATACTATTCCGTTAACATAGAGGGCACATCATATATCTTATCCACTTCCTCAAACTTCGTCTGACCTCTTGACCGTAGATTAAGATTCTTTTCAGACAGACTTGTCTCTACATATAGATTCTTCGTTCCAAAAGAGTCGTCTCGGTGATAACCCATGATGCTTTGACATGCATGGGATAGTACTTGTTGAACAGCATCGACGAAAATAGAACAGACGATTCTACGTTAGTACACATCATGCGACTGAATGTGAAACAAACACTTGAAGAGAAAACACCGATCTTTTATATATGCATTGGCCTTATGATCATATATAGGGATCCATGGCGTTTAAAATGTAGTGATTTAACTTTTGTGCAATCAAGATGAGACGAAAACATCATTTCCTCAAAAAAGGAGAAGAAAGTAAGAGGCAGAAAAGTGAATTATCGCCTCGTACATTAGCTGAAGTCTTGGCTGAAATTCATGTAAGCCATTTTGAGAATGACATGAATGAGCCATAATACAGACGCAGAGCGCCTACACCAAACGAAAGTCCACCACCAGTAAACCCTGAAAGGGACTACACACTTGAGAGACGGATAAACGCTCCTCTAAAATATGCAGAATCACGGCCTTTACGTAAATTGTGAAGTTTAACGATTTTAAATCCGACATACCGTTGCAGAAAGCAGAGGTGTTCGTCAACGATGTAGGGTATTCTTTGTCAACCACACTGAAACGGCAATATGAAGCAAAAGAAGACGACTATTTGAGACTCTCCATTCATCACGACAGTCTGAAGTCACCCATTTGGATCGAGTTTAGCAGCCCGGAATAACTGACTCCTTTCCAAATTCATAAACAAGATTCAACATGTGCAACATTCCAACGACACTTTTCACATCACCAATGGAAAAGAGACACTGTTAATGACCCACGTTTTTCTTCCCCAAGGGACAAAACAACAAAGAAAAGTATTATTGGTGAACGACCTTTCATCGAATCAAGCATAGCATCGCTAAAATTAATAACCCTCAAGACCAAATCATTTTAGCTCGAGCCATTGTAGTGGGACGAACGTATGTAGACAAGAATAGTACGGTAGAATAGTAAAGAGACTGGTAGAATATTCGAAAATCTAATCGAATGAAACAATGAAGAGTAGCAAAACTCCTGTTAAACAAGCGGGGATATACAAGCTCTCAATGGCATTCCTGACATGCAAACAATGAAAGAGGTGGGGACAAATCGTGGACTTGGAACACGTATGCTTCATTTAAAAATAACCACAACTTTGAGAAGATGATGACTACAAGAAGAAAGACAATTTCACCGTTTTCCATTTAGAACCCATTAAAGAGACCGGTATTCACATTTATAATTTCTGCGTGGCTCATCGAGCTTGCGAGAAATGTAACCAACAGCCTATGTTGAGTCATTGCTAATACTGCAGCAAGATTCCCAAGAGGACGAAACAATAATTGTACGGGGAACATACACACTGACCGATTTTGACCATTGGATCATCGACTCCATCGACGAGTTGTGTAACGAGGAGGATATTGAACATTATGGACATCGCTATGCCACGGTGATGTCTCTCAATTTCTTAGGATACGATGGGAAATTTCTTCTCAGATACTAAATGGTAAAAAGCACCGAATGTCCAAAAATCACTTTGAATAGATCCAATCTCACTTCCATACAATTTGGAAAAGTGCAGTTTGAACATTCGATGAGTTACTTGGCAATGCATTTGAGCTGAATGCCTAAAACGTTTGAAATGACAGAAATGGTCAAAGGCTATTTTCGCACTATCTCAATACTGAAGTTAATCAGCACGTCCTTCTACCACATTTGGCTGAGATTCAATACTACGACCCCGACAACATGCGCAACCAACGACGAGAAGCTTTCACGCCTTGGATACCTTCGACTTTCAGGAATAAATATTAAAGTATTGTCGATCCGAAGTGGAAAATTTCGAGAACTATTCATGGAACACTGAGAGATCGTTCCTTTGAAACAAGCATGCACCATTGCCAAAGCGTATTACTTAGTGTACATTCAACGATTTATGCCCTAAAATATCCTGGCTATTATAAGCTATAAGAATTCAAACGAGCAATTTTGTCAAACTTCAATATTCGGTCACAATCCTTTACTGGCTACATTACTTGTGCGAGAATGAAGACAAATGGATCCAACACTCCCGCAACGGAGGAGGCGAAAAGACCATGCATTCAGTACATGGCTAGGACTTAGAAAACCCTCAGAAGGATCGTGTACGAGTTTAACAGTTGCTTATTTCACGGATCTCCGATTTCCTACCCTCAACATAGCACTAAAAACCAGTTTTTACAAAATACCATGGAAGACGTGTATAAGTCCGCTTGTCAGCGTCGCTTAAAGTTAGAACAGTATGTATACCAAGTCGCGGAAAATGTCGGAACACGGGTACGATCAGCGATTGAAAATCGATTCTGAGTTTAAACACATCGTAGAAAGTTACACGTTGTGGACTCACTGAACCCGCGGAACAGTTCGGAGGACGGACATATACTCCCTGTTTGCTATACCAAGCATCTACGGTGAGAAAGAAGAAATCAAACACTTGAGTGTGTATTCTCTGTATTTTTACGTGTGCACATATTGTCTTTTTTCCGCAATTGCTGACGTAATACATCATCCTGATCAAGTGCAATGTCTTGCGTCCCACATACTTGTACCATCCCATTTTATGTCACCATTGCAAAGGAAAACTGATCTTTCCCTTGTGCCGTATTTGTGCCGAAAAGTGCAACCAAGACCAATCTGGAATTGTTTAAAGCTCTGGATCTGGGATACCAAATGTTAGAAGTGTACGAAATTTACCACTTTACCAAGATAGAACAGTACCACAAGGGCGACGGGACTCAGAAAGGCATTTTCGCAGACTACGTGGATGCCTTTCTAGAGCTGAAACAAGAAGCCAGAGGCTATCCTTCTTGGTACTATACCCGTGAAGACCAAAATAAATTCAAAGAAAAATATTTAGAGCAGGAATGAATCACTTTAGTGGAGATCGAGAAAACGAAAGAATGAGATCATTAGCCAAAAATGATGTTGACTTGTTTGTGGGGCAAAACGGCACAACGACCGTGTTTACCCAAGACAGAAAATTTGTCCTTTCCACTACTTCCATATGATTCACGACCAGTCTAAACACATGAAATAAGTGGAAGTCCTTTGTGAGGCCCTGTCCTTGATCAATTACTAAGACTAACTCGACTTTGCAGATGCCTACAGCCCATGCTCGCCTAAAATAAAATGGAAAAACGTCGTGCTAAAGAAGTCAAAGTACATTGGAAAAGATATCCACCGTATTTTGAGTCTAAGATCGACGCTTCGCAAGTCATTTAGTATAAGAAGAAGCGACAATCATGTCCTTCAACACAGCCTTAACTGCAACAACTGCAATGATCACTCCTTTAACCAGTTATTGTCCGCAAATTTTACAAAAGTAACCCTTGAGGGTGTCGTGTGGAGAACGTGTGTCTTAAAAGCTAATCGCCCTTTTCTTCCAAATCTTTGTAGTGTATTGTGTCATCAGTGCTGACATTGCCAATTCGAATTTGCAACAACTGAGCAGTTGCATCGGTTACCTTCTACCCACTCCTTCCCTAAAATATTCCTCTAACGATAACAACGAGAACCTTGTGTCCAGCGTCTGTCATCCTCCTATCAGTCACAATAACAACAGCAATAATCTTTTAGACACTCCTCTAATTTAATTATTTACTCCTCTTGCTACAATAGTGAAAAAAATCGAAATAACCATACGAATAATAATAATAATAATAATAATAATAATAATAATAATAATAATAATAATAATAATAATAATGATGATGATGATGATAATAATAATAATAATAATAATAATAATAATAATAATAATAATAATAATAATAATAATAATAATAATGATGATAATAACGACAATAATAATAATAATAATAATAATAATAATAATAATAATAAAAATAAAAATAATAATAATAATAATAATAATAATAATAATAATAATAATAATAATAATAATAATGATGATAACGACAATAAAAATAATAATAATAATAATAATAATAATAATAATAATAATAATAATAATAATAATAATTACTCAGAATAACAACAATAATAATATAATAATAATTGTTATAGTGATATTATATTTGTCCTCATTTAAATTAAACACAACATACAACACCACCCTAAATAAATATTAAAAACATATCAATATTAGTCTTACTATCAATAAACCAATTAAAATAAACCAAAAATAATAACAATAAAACTAATTATTGAAACAATTAATCTAACTATATACAAATTATTTATATTTCTAAATACAAATAGTAATAATAAATATGTCATAATAGTTAATGTACACAAATTAATATATTTGTTAATAGGTCCAATTATAATGGCCGGTTCCCAATAGTATAATACCTAATATTTCTAATAGTAATAATAAAATAAGTAATATATTTCCAAACAACTAAACCATAAGTATCCTTCTGTTTACATCACTAATATTAAGTATAGTATCAGTGGCAATAAATCATTGTTAATAACAATTACGAAGCCATAATATTAACACATCATAACCAGTTAAGAAGAACTAGTAGTAATTGGCCTGATACTTAAAATAATAATCATATAACCCTATAAATTCATTACCGAGACTATGACATCTGAACATACGAACATAGGGTACCACGAGGATACAAAATAGGAAGGAAGAGTAGACAAAAAAAAACGGCTACAAGAAGATCCAGTACAAGGAGGAATATTCTACCGAGAAAAGTCCTTCAGCAGAGAGGAACCACTTCATACATCCAACAGATTGGGAGTTATTTCGGCCCTTATAAGTACACGAAGTACGCCAAATACCAACACGATGATATTCCAAATTCACAACTCTGAGACATCTGGCCAATTGCTTAAGTGACTTACACAAAATTGGTATAGGGCCATCAGTAGGATTAACTGGTGACATCTTGATCTTTAAGCCTTCCTGGCTGATATAATTTCGGGTGGGCTTTATCAATGGTGGTTTGGTGGGGTGGGTGTCGTGATAGGGTGGGAGACCTAGTTGCTGGTCTGCCTTGTGGGCGGTTTAGGGCGTCCGATTGGTAACGTGCACTAGTTCCAGAAAGACCTAGCTCGGGGCCAAGTGCCATCTTAAAGGGACCGCTGCCTAGTTCCGGGGCGGCAATAAATCGCAAGAAGCTGCACCAACGGAAAACACGCGACAATAACCCATGTTCACATCCAAGTCTGGCGATCCATTGTTGACTCGTGAATCCATGAAGACGTCATAAAGACTAGCCAAGCTGCACGAAGCTTCCATAAATTTAAACCGTATCAGGCAATGTCCAATACCAAAGCCTGATGAGATAGCTAATGTCAGGATGTTAAAAGTATCTGAAGAGCTGATAGAAGAGGTCTCCAGAGAGGAAATCAAGAAAAAGCAATAGGAGTGGACGGAGAAGAATAGACTTCTGAAGCATCAGAGATAACAGCAATAGCCTCAGCAGCAGCGAAAACAACAGCTTCAGTCTGACATTGGTTTTGTCGACTGTTGGTAGACACGAAACAGTTCTCTTTTCGATTATACAGACACTATGATGTACGAAAGAATGCAGCCAGACAAATATGCTAGACTAGTGAAATTGCCAAAATTTGTGTTTTTAGTTACAAATATAGCATTATGTCGATAATCACTTAGTTTCTCTGTTTTATGTCAAAAAGAAAGTGTCTATAAGCAGTTCGTTTCCCTATAAAACGGCAATGTTTGTAGTTCTCTTAGATCTGATCGTTTCATGTTATCGATAGTAAAGTGGATATTTTTCGTTTTGATGTAAGATGATGTTTTCCTTCATGTCCTTGATTCTGGGATATAATGCGAAGCGTTCGTCAGTCTGGCTACCCAACGTTGATTCTTCAACTACAACAACATCAACAGACTCAACAAGCTTCTTTAACTCAAGATGCACCTAGAATATATATATATATATATATATATATATATATATATATATATATATATATATATATATATATATATATATATATAGATAGATAGATAGATAGATAGATATAGATAGATAGATATACCAGACACCTTTTAGATGTGCTGGCTATATAGGCTATAGCGGAAAATGCGAGAATAAAAGTGGAGTAGGAAAAGAAAAAAGAAGGAAGACGAGAAGGAAAAGAAAAATGATAGGATCCTGCAATGCTGCATGCTTAGACATTTGTTTGAGATCAAGCCTGACGTAAAGACAACTCCACGAACATTATAAACAGTACAGCTAGTAATAGTAGCAGCACCACAACCAAAACAAAGTCAGACACATCTAGTATCAGCCTACCCCCCACCCCCCAAAAAAAACAAAAACTGGGAAGAGCCACAGAGATTTCATCATCCCATGGTCTGGTGTAGAAGACAGAGGAAGCAAGTTTTTACTATCACACAAAATCCTTTTCAGGGCCACTTCATTGCCTCGAAAAGATTTAATCTTTCTTGCCTAAATTGTTTTAGTCAATTTTTTATCTTATGTTAACAAATCTATGCACATGTCATATATATATATATATATATATATATATATATATATATATATATATATATATATATATATATATATATATATATATATATATATATATATATATATGTGTGAACTTGCTAAACTTACCTATCACCTCCGCCACTTAATACATGCTACCACCAACCATCACACCCGCTACTAGCTACTCGCTACCGGCCACCCTCTATAAATCTTGTCCCGATAACTTTTATCCTTATATCGTCCAGGAAGGTCTTGTAATGCTAATTCTCATTGTCATGTACATCTTGTCATTATTTCATCCCGATGGGTCTTGTAATGCTAATTCGCATTGTCCCTATAAACCTTGTCCATATAACGTCCCAGGGTGTTTTGCCCAAAATGCCCCTAGGTTGTCCCCATTAACTGTTTATACAACATATTTATTGTAAAGGTATATATTTATAATGGTAAATATAATATTGCAGTTATAAGTCAATATAAAATATTTGTTTGTTTCTCAGAATGCGTATACATTTGTCACAATGACCTAATATTTTGTATACGTTTCCTTTTGACCGCTCCGCTCGCCTAGTGGTTAGAGTGTCCGCCTCGGATGAGGGAGGTCGTGGGTTCGACCCCGGTCGAGTCATACCAAAGACTTAAAAATGGTATTAACAGCTTCCTTGTTTGACTCTCAGCATTAATAGATTAATATTACGTCTGGTTGGCCTGGTGTCAGGATAATGTGACTGATTGGGACATCATGCTACATGTCTGCGGTATGATGCTGCATTGCAAGACATCACTATAAACTGCCACACTGCGGACATTGTAGCGATGTCATTGAGAAATTGTTAAAGCTACGTTAAAAAATCATACTTACATTACATCACATTTCACCTCTAGATTTACGTTCATGAGTCGTACGTTTTACGCGAAATAAAAGTATGCTCGACAACAACAAAAGGAATAAAGTAATGTCAAATAAAGAAAAGATAATAAAAGCGCAAATGTTAATTAAATGTTTATTTTTTTTTACAAAATTATATAAGTAATGAATAAGCAAGTCGCAAAGTGTCTAGTTATTGTAGCTTTAAAAATTAAATTTGGGGTGATAAACTTCTGCTATTAACTGTGATTGTCTTGTTAGGTTTTATGCTTTGTTTTAATATAGGTATCCAAACAAATTTGATCTTTTTGACCTCATTTGTGTATTTGATTATTTAAGTTTTTTAAGATCTCTGAAGATCCCTAATTTTGTCTTAGTTTAGCGATGTTTTGCTTGTAAATTGCCTTTATCTTAATTTCTGGGATCGGATATGGGAAGCGTTTCATTATTCTTCAAAACTGGCTTTATCTTTAGATTGGATCGGCCAGTAGATGCCGCTCATACTTCTAGTAAATTGATATAGGTTCCTGCTCCCTGCACTGCCCTCCACTAATGGGTCAGGAGCCAGTTTATTTGCACAAAATGTAATGCCACAATCAGCGATATATCACTTAAAACATCGTACAAAACAAAATACACAAATGAGGTAAAAAAGGTCCAATTTGTTCGGATATCTATATTAAAACAAAGCATAAAAGAGGTCAATTGTATTTCATAGCAGAAGTTTATCACCCAACCTCAAATTTATAAAAGTAATATTCATGTCCGAAGGTCATTTTTGACACCATGTGATGTTCACAGTGCAAACACAAGCCCTTGTTCTAGATGACAATTCTGCAAAACAGTGTGTACCAACCAGGCTGATGCAATTGAAAATAGTCCAAGTCGTTGTTGTGATATTCTACTTGCTCCACACCCATGTGTTTACTGCTTTGACAGGCTTGCTCTTCTTCCTAGTCGAATATTGGTATTTCACTATCAACATACTGCAGAGTAACTATGGAAGGTGTACTTGCCTGACATCAGTTTCAAGAAGAACACGAGCCAGAAATACCTAGTTCACAAATATAAGCATATGTTTAAATAGTAAACAAGAAGAGCTGAAAACGTCACTCTATAGTCTTAGGTTAAAAAGTTTACCAAGGGTCAATTTATGAAAATGAACTCTGCCACTTTAAAATTTTGGCGGAAACTGGTTTATGTCAAAATTACTGTATATGTCACATATTTAGACATTATCTAGTAAAATGGGAAAAGGTAAACGTTTTGTGCGCAAAGCTAGAAATGGTATTACGCTTTTAGATAAGTGACTACTTTGCGGCAAAAGGCACTGCATTATTTACATAGTGAATTATAAGTGAATGCATTTCTTAAAATATTTCAAATCGTTTGCAACATATAATGCTTTTGGTCTTTTGTTTTACCACCATATTATTAGGACAGAATCAAAATTACTTTAAAATCTTTCATGTATGTCAAGTAGAGGTATGGAGGTTATAAGTTTTAGGAGTGAATGAAAGAAATGCAATGTTAGTTGTCAGTGACATAAGTGAAATGTGTCTATAAACTCTTCTAGCAAACATAAAGAAATCACACATTTAAGTAATGTGCGTTAGATGTACTTTTACACTGATGTAAAGCAAACAGTTCCTAACCTTTCATTATCTTTCTGGAGATGCTAATAAAAGCATCAATGTTTTGCTGGTGTGTTGGGGGAAGTAATCACAACAGCAGTCTAGCTAATCTAGAGAGATCAAAGTTTAATCAGTTAACATTAGACTATGCTGGAATATTGATATATTGATGTGTGGGACCCTGTTAAACTTACAAAGTTACATATCATATAAATGCATTGATTCGTAGCCACTAAAATTGATTATACAAATACAATTACTCAATATAATTTAACATAAATTTCTTCTCAGACAACAATTCACTTACAACTAACTTTAATGATTTCTGGAGCTTACAAAATCATAGTAAATAATAAGATAAGGTATAGAACAAATATTTACAATGGAAAACGCAGTTCAAGATAAAAAGCATTTCACCTGCTTGGCTTTTAATAAGCATGTAACTTAAAATAACTCTTGCGGAAGTTAAATCCTTCAGTCATTCGTGTGCACTTAGATCAGAATTAGTATCTGAATAAGATTTGATGTATTGCTTATTTCATATGAATTCAAATCTTTTACCTTGCAAGCTAAGACCTGCAAAGCGAAAAAGAAACAAGTGATATCGATGTACTTTTAATATTCAGTGAAAACATAAGAATTTCAGAGGAGAAACTGTATGTGCATTGTCAAATGCAGGAAACTGCCACTTAAATTTAAGCTTTTTTCCTTTGTTAACTTAGCCTAGAAAATTGAAGTTATATGCATAACGTTGATACATTTAATATTATCACCCAAGTGTAAGATATGAATCACGTCACAGTGGGGTCATGAAACGTTTATTCTTCTCCCCAAAATATAACAAGCAATATGCCATATGCATCACTATTTCTGAGATCGTTCCACTGGTGACATTCAACATTCACAACAGTTTGTGTATGTATGATTCCTCTGAAGTCTATCTGGTCATGTGGAGATAAATTACTTTTGGGACTGCATGTTGACATGTTATGCAATTGTCTCTGTGAGTCTGTATTGAAACGTGAATAATATTTATAAAAATAGGGGTGGAAACAGTGACAACTACAGAAAGAGCAAGATAACCAATTATGGTCAACATTTTGTTCTTATATTTAGAAAGTTAAGTCAAAAGTATGCTAATTTGTCATATTGCAAACAGTTCTCACATTGAGGTACAAATCACAGTTACCTCCCTCTCCAAAGCAAATTACATATGTGATATATGTTAAAAGGAAGGTAAGATAATGAATCTAAAGCATAAACATTATTTAAATATACACAGACATAAAAGTATAACAGATATGGCTGACTGCATCACAAAAAGATATCATTTTTCCTTAAGTGGGAGGGGCCAGTTTTTATATACAAATTTAACGCCGCACCCAGCGACCTAGTATAACAAAAATCATAAAACTTCAAATACACATATGAGGTCAAAACTGTTTGCATTTGGATACCTATATTAAAACAAACTATAAGAATATGATCCAATTCACATTCATAAATCAATGTCGAATTACTAAATCCTCCTCGAAAACTAATTCGCTCAATGTAGGCCACGAAGTAGTTGAATGGAAGTCACGAAATCATCATGTGATCATATGTACTTACGTTTTTGTGTTTATTTGTTTATCGTATACATGTTTTGTATTTGCCTTTGAAAAAGACTCATTAAGAGTCGAAAGCGCTTAGGCTAGTTAGTTACTAGTTTCGTACTGTTCGTCGTCAGTTTATTGCATCTATTTTAATTAATCCCTGACACACGTGATCCCTTGGTGGATCCAGTACGCTTGAAAGGGTTGTTATTCGCCATATGATTTGTATTCTTTATATATATATATATATATATATATATATATATATATATATATATATATATATATATATATATATATATATATATATATATATATATATATATATATATATATATATATATATATATATATATATATATGAAAGATTCCTTTTATTTAAAACTATTGGCACATCGTATGTTCCTGATATTAATTATGCATAGAGGATTAGTACATTTTAAGTTCCATTGCAAAAAAAATATTTATATCACTTAATATCACGAAGATTCAATCAAACTTTGGCATGTACTTAGATTTTCATTTAATGCTTGAAGCAAGAACTTTTTTTAAATGTGGACAAAAACACAAAATATCAGTATAAGTAAAGATATTACGAATGATACATTTTGAACGATACAGTAATAATTGGACTTTTCATTCCATTACTCAGCCTCAATCCTATTTTCCAGCACAGCACATGAAAGAAGGCGGTGTGTGGGTTTTAATCAACGCTCCCGTTACAAAGAAACAAATGGATGCTCTCCCCTTTACCTGAGTGACCTTGCGGCTCCTCTCCATTATTCATTTCTCAAACATTTCTTTTTAAACCGCGTCGTTCTATATAATTTTTGTTTATGTAAGATAATGACATGCATAAGCTTTAATCTGTTTCTCTTTCCAAACAAATACTAAACAACAAAACAGAATTAACTGCATCAAGTTTGTTTCATCACAAAGCATATAATTTTTAATAACTGCCTTTTCCTTCAACGGAAGTATTCCCTACAGCAAGGAATTCATAGCGTAAGCATGATTAATTTTAATTTCTCCTACTATTAAAACTATTTGTAAAATTAATTATATGACCGAATTCCTGATTAGACTTGAACATAAGTTAACTACTAGTATAGATCAAATAGAAACTATTAGTAAATTTCACATTGTATTACTAACAAATAGAATACTAAAGGAATGTCTTTGTGCCGTTAGATTAATGAGATTTCTCCATATGGAACCATTCCTTTTGATCAAGTGACAATATGGCGTATAGCGGAGTGCAAAGAGTGGAGCATACGAAACATGGAAGCAGATTACTTGAAAATTGACTTATATCTTAAGATCATGTATCAGATAGGGTAAGTTTTTTATGATTCTTGTAAATTGGCTTTCATCATAGGATCTGGGATCGGCAAACTGGCTTGTATACCAAGGTCTTGAATCCTCTGGGGTATGCACTCAAAATCTGAATGCCCATCTTCGCTCGCCATTATTTAGAAAATCTTTGTCAAAAAAGCTGTCTAAAACTATTTTAAACATGAAATCATCTTAAGCTAACAGCCGATGTCACTTTTAAAAAGAAATTTGATAAATATTTGAAGACATGAGAAACTGCCACCGTAAATGAATTTTCCTTTTCTCTTTATTTGCAACTAATTTAAGGACATGCACTGTAAGTATGACAGCTGATACATGTGGTTGGGGATCACTGTTCAACATCATTACAAAGTAGGGCCCTGCTTCATCTAATAGTCTCTAAAATTTCTAATCGAATTAAATGGAATGACATTAATGTACGTCGAATGGTAAGTCTATAAGTTGACATTAGATACCGTTGACGGCGTTATGATACTATACCAGTTAGTCCTTATACCAAACGTGCATTTTTGGTTTTGAAAGGTTTAGATAGAAGGGATGAGTGGATGATTTCCATAACCTGAATGTGCATAGTTCAAAAAGTAATTATCGATTGCATACATAAGTTCCAATCAGAATTGCTTAGTGCCATCATTTATTTTATTTAATATACACAGGTGGCGCTGTATACACACGGTGGGGAAGAAGAACTTGCCCAGACGATGGCAATACAGAAATAGTTTTTTCAGGTCAGTACAATCTGTGATTCAATAATAATAATACTGGTATTTATAGTAAATATGGAACGGGGTGTTAATATAATTTCGTCTTTAAACATAAATCCACCAATCTTTTATTACCATTATTTTCTTTATACTTCGTGAGCTACATTGATAATATTTAGTACATTGAATGTTCATCAACATATTTATTGTTTTCTTTTCCATCTAGGTATCTCTGCAGGATCGTGGTATGACCATACAGGCGCTGCAGTCAACACGCTTTGCCTTCCACATGAGCCAATATGGGGCACCTACACAGACGGCCTCGAGAATCAGGCATTCATATATGGTGCCGAATACTACGATCAATCTCTCTTCAAACTGACCAATGCAGAGGCACTCTTGTATCATAACATGCCATGTGCCGTCTGCCGGAGTAGGCTGAGGACCTCCATCTTCATGCTTCCAGCGAGAAATCGTTGCTTTGGTGACTGGCATGTGGAATATCACGGATATCTGATGACGGGACATAATACCCAGAAGGCGTCCACGGATTATATATGTGTGGACCAGGCTCCAGAGGCTGACCCCTCCGGCTATCGGAATGAGAATGGTCGTCTCCTGTACAGAGTGGAGGCCATATGTGGCTCACTACCGTGTCCACAGTATATGAATGGGCGAGAACTGACTTGTGCAGTTTGCAGCAAATAAATATGCACATTGTTTCTTCTTTTGCTCCTTTTAGAACAGCAAACTAAATACAATTGACAATATATTCTTTTATGAATAAAGATGGAACCTTAAAACTTAAATATTAAACGTCTTGTCAATCTTCTGTAAATACGCGTGCTTGAATGGGTATAATCTACATCTTAAGGTCGTCATGATGGAAATAGTAATTCGACCGTTAGATATAGCTGATAATAACTCATACCTTAAATTGTTTCTGTAGTGTACAAGAAACGCAACGCAAAGCAACGCAAACACACACACACACACTCTCTCTCATATATAAATATGCTATCATTAAAATCTCTGACTGTCAGTCTCATTCGTCGATAGAAAATGAAATATCAGTATGAATAATACGATTGATTGTTATTTGTTTGTATTTGTTTATTACAGTGTACGGGAATTTAAGTTGTGTCTGGCCTTGTTGCAACAGATACAACCACTGTAAATGACCTGGAGAAAATAAACGAAAATACCCTTTCTCATCAGTGTTTTTAATTAGCTATGTGAAATTTATTTATAACGCTATAAATAATTTGTTCATTTATTATTTTAGCCACTTTCCAGAACCAAATTTTACTCACATTCATTGTTAGAAACAGGTATTATAGTATAGTTTAATAAAATAAGGTGTAATTCGTTTTCTCAGCAGCGTTGTAACACTTTTCGGAGAATGTGGATATGTGAGAAAGCTTGCCAGTAGCTTCTCGTGGGACGATAGTTTTTTCCGTGGATTTCTTGGTCTTCCTCCACCAATAATACTCGCTGCCATGTATAGCCTATGGTGTGCTGAAAAATGGCGTTGAGTCCCAGAACAACAACAACAATAGCATTTACTTGAAAATCGAAATGTAAATTTGAGATTATAAATTTATGACTAAATATTCAAGACTTGAAAAAGCAGAAAATAGATGATTGCATCTATTAATGTATGTGGATGAAAATTCTACTGATTTTTATAATTTAGGTTGCATACAATTATCGTAGTTATCATTATTTAGTCACACTGAGTGCCACTTCTAGAATATATACAAACAAATAAACGAGTTTACGTGTTCATTAATATTAACATATTGTGTCTTGCTCCTGTAACTTGGCAACGAATCGAGGATATTTTGTTTTCGTTTGGCTTTCTTCTGACATTACATCTGTTTTCTCAAATGTTTGACTGACTTTTTTACCGAGGGTGGGTTCTCTCTCTCTCTCTCTCTCTCTCTCTCTCTCTCTCTCTCTCTCTCTCTCTCTCTCATGCAAATTGTCGTGTCGAGAAAACATTTACTTCTGATAGTGGCTAAACTATTAACTTAGAAGTTTTTTACCACATAAATGGTTTTCTCAAATGAGGTGAAAAGTTAGAACCTAAGTACTTGTTATGCATCAAGAAGTTTCAAGGGATGAGTTAGGTTACTGTCTGAATACCAGTACCGTATCTTAAGAATTTAATGAAACTATAAATCTTTGAATCGTTGCGATAAACATTTATATGATCAGTTTAAATGATTGAAAACCAGAAATGTCTGCTGTAGTTATTTTCTTCGAAAATACTGTAATGTTATGATTATTTACGTTGCAAACGTGTAGACATTATTGTAAATAACATTTATAAGCTAGTTCTATCTTGGCTGTAATTTGTGTCGTTCAGGAAACACACTTACTGGCCATCTTCGTAATGTATATAGCAGTCATAGATTTATGTTATGTATGGTCTCCTTCAGCACTCAACATCTCGTTTAACAATTGTCAATTGTTAAAGGAACTAGGCGCAAAAATGACAATGTATAAGGTTGGTCACGCAATATGTTTATTAATTCAATTAAATACTTCGACAGATCTAAAATCAATCAGTATATCACCTGATGAACATTGTTCTTTTTTCAACTAATTCAACATTAAGATAACTTGTGACATTAAATGCCCGAAATGGACACACTATGTACATTTTGTACTTTTATTGTATTTGTTTCTGCGAATCGTTTTGCATTCGAGTTAAAAATGTTTGCCGGCAACGGAAACCTTGTTAAACAATACCTCTTACACACAAATGATACATTTGAGGAAATTGAAAATTACGATACTGTAATGGAAGCTTGAAGCACAACACATATCCAAATGTCTCCAATATTAGCATGCGACACGACGCCATATTGGCGATCTTATTTATTTCAAGTAAGTACATAACTTATACCATTGTATATTTTACGCATTTAGGCTCGTTCAAAAGTAACAAATAAATACGAGTGAATCAAACATGCTTTGTTAATGTTAACAAAATAATTTATTTCCCTAGAAAACAAGATTAATATACGTTACAGTTGGCGAATATAATCCAAACATTGATTTTGAAATTTAAAATATGTCATATCGATAAAAAGTCTTAAATGAAACGAAGTTCAAATCCCGATGAAGTTCCTATATGGAAGGCGAAGACGTCTTCTATGAGGAGTTTTGGTGTCAACAGTACCTTATTGAATTTTATGTATCAAAAATAGTATTTGGGCTTTAGAATTCCAAATAATTTCCACTCAATGCCTTTGTCCAAGAATCTATGTGAACACAGGTATTTTCCAGGATGAATTAATTATTTTAAATACGAAAATCAAACTCAAGTAGCTACAACAAAAGCAAATACCTTCATCCCGAAGGTATATTTGTACCACTGAAAAAAAATCTCTAAGAGGTGTGTTTTAACCCACGTTTTTAGATCACATGATAGCTCACGTGGTCATTAGTTGGAACGACGCAGTAAAATAATATCATTTAGCATGCAAGCAATAGTAAAACTTAATAATACTGATCAAATCTTTGCTATAAGATTCAATAATAAAAGTTGCTTACTACAAATGCCATCAATCAAGCGATTTATTACCTTGATTACGACAAATAGTTTTTACTCTGTCTTGACCAATATCTGATTCAAGGTCAGAAACTAAGTCAGCTAAAAATGAAATGTACCAATCTTTTGCGTATTTATCAGGTTGAAACTGAAAATTAAATTTTCCGAAAAAAGGTCAAATTCAGTGAATAAAATCATCATTACAATAACATGAAATATAATAAAAATAAAATAAAAGAGAATATAAAACTAACATACAGGTAATGATATTATATACGTAACAATATCTACCTCGAATTCATCTTAAAATACCTACTTAGGGGTCAGGTTGTGGCTCCTTAAGGTTCCGGTATTCTATAGAACGGTGTGTGTAGGCGTTCCTCAAGATTCTGAAGGCGGAAGCATTTTAACATTGCGTTGAAGGAATAGTACAGGAAGTAGTATCTATAATCAATATGCCAAAACACAATTGATGAAATTGAATCAATGTGTTGGAGAATTACATCGTCATTTAGAGAGGTATCGTCACTTACATTTATTTGAGGATATATCTGACTGATTTTACAATTTATTTCAATAGGTCTGGTCAGAAGCAACATTCGACGTTTACCGTGCAATACAAGTTGGCGGAAAACTTTAGTCACATTCTAATATTACCAATGGACATATGCATTATTATTATTATTATTATTATTATTATTATTATTATTATTATTATTATTATTATTATTATTATTATTATTATTCTAGTATTTGGTGTTTCTCCAGGGTTCAAGTTACAGAATGTTTCTCTTGCGTGATATTATTTATTTCACATTTACATTACTGCGATGAAAAAAATTAATAAAGATTTTGTACTGTAAAGATATTTCATTTTTTTTAAACTAGATAGATTGAATGCATTCTAAGATGTAAAATGATGGATATCACATTCATCTCAAAATGAGAAAAACCGAGGACTGCAGAGAACAATCTAACAATCTCGTGGTTATAGGCAAGCCTCGACCGGATCTCTCAGATTACAATTTGATTTGTGTCATCTGCATTTCCGTTGTATTGTAGACAATGCAATACAGTTGTTGAAAAGCGACGCAAGCCAGTAGACCACAATTAACGCTCATTTACACCATACTCAGTTTCATTGGTACATCTCTTAGATCTGTATCATAAAAGAATTCAAATATTTAATTATGACGCCGAAAAAAAAGATCTTGATAGTAATTTGATGCATAACAGAAAAATGAGGAAGTTTTGCACACACACATACACACACACACACACACACATATATATATATATATATATATATATATATATATATATATATATATATATATATATATATATATATATATATATATATGACACAAGTTTTGTATCACCATATTATAAAGTTTTAACATGTTGAATAAAGTCTGCATGGGGGTAATTAGATGAAAAAGGGTGGTGAATAGATCGCTAAAAAAATTGAAAAGGCACGGAGGTACGATTGCATAAAAACACTAGCGATATATTTCAACTGAATTTATAGGAACATAAAACAAAATTATGACCCCAGCAAAACAAATAATATAAACCTTCTTTTGACAAAACATCGTCCCAATCGTCTTGGTATTTCTGGTAATATCAATATTTTTTTAGATAGTGGACAGGATTCAAACTCACTCTCTGGTTTTAACATCAAGCGCATAAAAATCTTTGTTTTTATTACAAGAGCTGTATAATTCCTCAGAATTTCCACATCGACAAAGGAGGACTTCTTTTAGAAAGAGGTAATTATTGTATAACTGTACTTTGCTGCGAGGTGCTTGTTGAATGTTATGTAAAAAAATTGTTACAAACCAAACAATACAAAATACATGAATAATATCAAGTTAAAGAAGAAAGTTTGAGATGTTTATAAAACTTCAAACTCTGTATTTTGTTTGGACTTTGGAATCTACTTCTCTTATTTTGTTTTCGTTTAAATGTTACGGCTTTATAGTCATAGATTAAGTGATAAAATGAAGCAAACGCATCAAGTTTTAGAAACATTAATAAATAATGTAATTATCAAAGAAACTGTAAGAGAAACCTGCAACATTATGAAGTTAAGCCAAAAAATCCTAAAACGTTATATTCAATTTAAAATAAATTGAATATTTTGAATAAAGTTCGGATCCTCGAATGTACGTATCACAATGGCATTTCCCAGAATCCTTTGAATAATTTACAATAGTCCAATAATACTATTCTAGTCCAATAAACACTTTGTAGTTCAAATGAATAACATTATTAAATGTCTCCTCAAAGTTTCTAAACACAACATCAAACATATATGCAGGCTGATTTCAATATATCGAATAAGAATACAACATATTATTGAATCCGAAATATGAATAAATCTGATTACTCAGTTCTCTCCTTATATACTCTTTCAAGAGTTTATTACAATATGTCTAAACATACACCACGATTAATATCTTACTACTCAATCTAATATGTCAAAATTCCGCTGTATGAGACCTAATCCATCCAATGAGAATTACCTTAATTCTTCTAAGAAAATACCTGACCTTAACCTTCCTGTCAATGAGAAATTACCACAACGTTGTCAACAGGTTTTATTATTAGAAACCTGGCAACGTTTATTTATAGATCCTAATGAACCTACACTCGTAGTATCTTAAAATAGATGCTTATACCCGATTGCAAAATATTCGTTATCTAATATCTTGAATATTTGTAATTGAATATTTGAATGATTGTAATTTATAGCCATGAATAAAAACTACACATACTGTAGATAAAGTCATGAACGAAGAGTTACAAAAATATAGGTATAAATATCATCATGATATAAAATATACCAGCTATGACTATTGTTCGTGGTCATATGTTTTACTTAAGTACAAAGACATGACATTCAAAAATCCCTTTGCAAAAATAAATGATATTTAAGTTTTTAAAAAGTGATCAAAGTACTCATTAATGATGTCAGTTAACAATGACTTGCGGTACATTCCATTAAAACCCAGTATACGTCTAATACTGCCTATATTAATAAATAAACTATTAATTGTTGGGATATGTTATTATTATTATTATTATTATTATTATTATTATTATTATTATTATTATTATTATTATTATTATTATTATTATTATTATTATTATTATTATTATTTAAGGCTTTATTATAACTTTAAGGCCACTAAACCTATTTTAACAAGGCATCTACTATAGGACTGATCTTGATGTTGCCGCTAGCGTGTCATGAAATGCAAAAGGCTTTACGGGTATGCAGGAAATTTAATTTAGTACATATTGCTATTAAAATATGCAAATACCATTTCGTTGCAGTAGAGAAATAATAGAGATCGTACAAGGGCAAATAAAAGTCTACGTTGTTTGCAGGTTTTACACTGTCATAAGCCAATATATACGGTACGATAGTTATTGGATGTGTTATCGATTCATAAGTGCATGATTGTTATGAATTTTCTGTTTTCTATGAAAATCCTTATTGTGTTAACCTCTTTGTATATCTTGTTTCTAAATCTGTATCGTTACAATTCTTATAAGTGTCACTTTCTGTTTTACTCCTAGATGATTGTTAATTTGTCAGCCTTTACCTAAGTTCGATAGTTCGATAGAAAAGAGCTTCATTATACATACATACATACATACATACATACATACATACATACATACATACATACATACATACATACATACATACATACATACATACATACATACATACATACATACATACATACATACATACATACATACATACATACATACATACATACATACATACATACATATATATATATATATATATATATATATATATATATATATATATATATATATATATATATATATATATATATATATATATATATATATATATATATATATATATATAAAGAATACAAATCATATGGCGAATAACAACCCTCTCAAGCGTACTGGATCCACCAAGGGATCACGTCTGTCAGGGATTAATTAATTAGTTTATTGCATCTATATATATATATATATATATATATATATATATATATATATATATATATATATATATATATATATATATATATATATATATATATATATATATATATATATATATATATATATATTTGACATTTCTGTCTGCGATATTCATTCAATCTGTTCAAGTTTGATAACTCTTTTGTTCATTTCCTTTCTCTATGACATCGTTCAGAATAACCTGATCCAACAGACCAAATTATTTATGTCTAAAATTGGCATTAGGGGCTTATTTAGCCTTATGGGCTTAGTGATGGTTGTTTGTCTGGCTGTTTTACAAATGAAAAGTCTGGCAGACATACACGAACTCAGACTGACCGTGGTAACAATGAAAAGGATAGAAGAGCATAACGTTGAAAACGATCTGGACACGACAGGGAGATACGAACAAATGTTCAGGGATGTAGTATATGGGGAAGACGTCGCTATATTGTGGGTAAGTGACATGATGCTAGAATTGATGCAATTTGTGATCTATCGATAATAATATTCTAAGGTAACATTAACAGTTACACACACATACACATGAAGGAGAGAGAGAAAGAGAGAGAGAGAGAGAGAGAGAGAGAGAGAGAGAGAGAGAGAGAGAGAGAGAGAGAGAGAGAGAGAGAGAGAGAGAGAGAGAGAGAGAGAGAGAGAGAGAGTTATATTTCAAGGTAATTGTTTGTAATAACAGCATATGATCTTGCGACTTTCATTTTAACTATCTATACCTTTAGACCTATCAATTCAGCTCAGTTATATTTCATTTACTCATCCAAGCTATTGAGTTGTCTTAAAATAAAACAATATTATCTGTAGAAAAATCCATTTGTAATCAATGAAATTCAATTTTATAAAAGTAATGTTATGGCATGACTATTTTTCGTATAGACTATATGTTAATGACTATATTTTAGAAATTAACTAATAGTCAAACCTATTTCTTTCAGCATTCAAAACAGGATCGCCGCCGCCGCCGCCGCCGTCGCCGAACAGTGGATGATATAGAACCAGCAGTAGACAACACTACCATGAAGCAAGATCACAGACATATATATACACCGACTGGGAGTGGTACATCTCTCTTTCTCCCTTCCTCTCTTTCTCTCTCTCATTCATTTATTCTCTTCCATCTATAGGCCTTATTTATGATTATCGTTAACATACACCTGTAAGCACGTCTTTCTTACCGACTATTATCGCCTCCTATTTCTTCTTAAAAACGATATCACTGTAAAGTTTCGGTTAACCAACTTGTCTTCTGATAATATTTAATGATAGCATATGAGAGTCAAGTCACATGATTACCGTATATTTCAACAACCAAGAGAGTGAATCTATGGTAGCATATAAGCATATAAGTCCCAATGTGGCTTGTGGAATTGACACGTTTTAACGTAAAACTTCGTTGTACGCGATTTATTATTTTGATTGATAACACCTGGTTTTGTTTAAACAGTCTCTGATCGACAAGCAGTTTCATGCTCATGCTGGTGTGCCGATTTTCACGGACAAATCCTAGCGTTACGCCACCCCTTTCACAAGTGATTTCATGCATTGATTGCATTCTCTGAGATACGTTTTTGGTGTTGGAGAGTACAGGTGACAGAATGAGAGCCATTCATGTAGCATACATGTTTCAAACTGATTTACAAGTTGTTCAGCATGTACACCAAGATCCTAACATTAGGACAAGTGTTTGCCATCGTAAAAATATTTTTTGTTTCACCGATATCAAAGCATCTTCCCTTGCATAATCTGGAACCTACATGACGTCTGTTTATAGATCGTTTCCTACAATCGCCTGATTTAAACTGGAAATTTAAGGTATGCTAATACCGTGCAAATAACGCCAAACAGACATATACAATATTTTGAAAGTCAGAATATCTATTTACTTATTCGTCGATTGCTAAGTGTGAGACCCTCAATGCAATAGCATACTATTAGAAGCCTTGGGTCTTTGCCAGACCGAGCGGTGTCAAAACCCTTTCTCGAATCCCGCTAGAAGTCATATGTTTACCCCAAATTTCCAAAGACATCCATACAACTTCAGTTGTAAATTGGAAAGCCCAACGTGTCCATTCTGTACATAAATTTATTCTAATCAGTGCAAGACCACATTATTAACAACATGCCATATATCCATCAACCGCGCATCCGCATACTTTCTCTACATCAACTTTTTTTTGTATCGTCAGCAGTTCACACCGTAAAAACTCTACAATCATCCCTAACTGTTTTAACTACGCCACCTCAGGGCAGTCAATCTATCGCTTCAAGGCATATCACACCAGTAAAACTACATCACATTTACCACCATGGCGACATAAACGGTATTTGCGAAGTCCCTTCTGTTTTTTTTTCCATTCTGTAATTTACCGGTTTCCTACCATAAATACTGCCACTAAAGTCACAACAATAAAGTACACCACTAGATTTTATAAAGTACTTCATCACTTCAGGGAGAATCATGCGGATTGTATCTGAATTCGCTAGTCATTGACCATGGCATCTTGGAAACTCACTATTAATTTCTCTCCTTCACGTTTGGTTCAAATAATAATTGGTTAATTATTTCGGGCTTAAAATTATTTCCCATTGCACCGAATTCCAATAATTAAATAAGTAATCACAAAAAGTTAAGAATTGATTAAACGGGGCGTTACAACCAAATGTGCATCTCCTTAATTTTATTACAATACTAAAAAATATGACATTAATCGAGAAATACGTTCATGTATAGATCATGTTCACACAGTTAAGCAAATGCTCTAAAATAAAATAAATAAATTTATTTATAAATCCTAAAATAACATAATTAATTTGAGAGACAACCAGATTGTGTAAAACAATATTGTAAAATACAAATGAAATACGTCATCATATTACAAATATGTATTCTGATTGCAGTTCTCATAACTTCCCGAGTTGGATTTTAAATTTACAAGTCTTCCACTTAACCAGTAGAAAATGTTCTTTCAAATGGAGTTTAACATTGGATAAAATAAAATTAAATAATTTATTAGCATCGATGCATTACAAGAAATTACACTTCATGCAATAGGTATTATTAAGGTTCCTATTTAATAACATCAATGCTTTTCAACAATTGCACCCAATACAACGGATATGCTTATAGTTGCAAGGTCATGACATCGATGTGCTTTAAGAATTACTTATGATAGATTGGGTATATTTGTAAGTGCATTTCAAAATTATGCCTGATACAAAGATATATTTATAGTTGGCTAGTATTGCTCAAAAACATTTTAATGTACGAGCCTTCCTCATCTGTTTTCCTCCCATATTTAAAATCATACTAAATTTGGAGGGAAAAGAGTGTATAGTGGATGTAAAGTATGCAAGAGTGATATGTCAGTGAAAAGAAACTGAGTGGAAGACTTTATTACGTGGATTGTAGCTTTCTAGAGACCTTTTGTAATTATTTTTGCACTAACAGTAGCAATTTTATAAATATATTAGGCCTAATTCAATTCTGATTATTTTGAAGAAAAATTCAAATAGGAATTGTTTGGAACCATCATCTATTTTAGAATTGTTTGGAACTGTCATCTATTTTCTTTAATATACACAGGTGGCGCTGTATACACACGGTGGGGAAGAACAACCTGTTCTGATGATATCAATAAAGAAATAGTTTATTCCGGTCAGTACAATTTGTGCTTAATAACTTATAGTAAATGTACGTAAATGGAGAGTAATTAGTCAAGCAGAACTGATGAGATTTCACGCATAAAGCTTTTCGCTAATATTTGAACATTCTAGTCCAATTTATCTTAGATAATGCAATTTACAATCTGTTCTTCACACTGTTATCTGTATTATGCTCAGTACACAAAATAGACATCGCCATTGTTTTTTGTTTTCATATAGGTATCGCTGGAGGATCGTATTATGACCATCCCGGCGCTGCAGTCAACACGCTTTGTCTTCCACATGAGCCAATACGGGGCACCCTCACAGACGGCCTCGAGAATTATGCATTCGTGTATGGCGCCGAATACCATGATCAAATTCTCTTCAAACGAACCAATGTCAAGGCACTCTCAAGCTATAATGTGCCATGTGCCTTCTGCCGGAGTACGCTGAGGACCTCCACCTTTATGCTTCCAGCGAGAAATCGTTGTTTTGGTGAATGGCATATGGAATATCACGGCTATCTGATGACGGGACATCATACACATAAGGCGTCCCCGGATTATATTTATGTCGACAATGCTCCAGAGGCGGACTCCTCTGGCTTCCAGACTGAGTACTATGTTCTACTGAACAGAGTGGAGGCCATTTGTGGTTCACTACCATGTCCACCGTATATGCACGGGCGAGAACTGATTTGTGCAATTTGTAGCAAAAATATGCACATTTTCTTCTTTTATGATCTTTTGAAAACAGCAAGCTAAAAGCAACAGAAACAATATATTTCCTGAATAAAAATATAACTTTACTTGTATATCGAACGTCTCATCAATCTATCGTCAATACACATGCATATAAAATTGTCATAATAGGAATTTTGCTATCTTTCCTTTTCTGGATCCTGAGAGTCGTCAGAGCCTCTAGTTCCACAAGTTTTATTACAAATGTAACGATACCGCTGTGATTTTTGCAAGTTGGAGGAAGTGTGATAGATCTTTTACCACATTTTCTATTTTCTTGCCTATTTATTCGATCCTATTATCATTAAATTATATATCATAACAAATAGCCAGAAGAGTTTCTTATCCGAGAATCTTAATGCTGTAAGCGGTACATCTATTCTTATTCATATTCGATGTTTATACCTAAGGTCGTTATCTGAAAACATTCCATATCTGATGTGATCTGGTTGAACAGATTCAAAATCGTTATTGCTGAAATAGAACCATACAGATATTGTATTTCATTAACAGTTTTCGGCATAATGTTTGCTAATATTCTTGGCATTTATTGGTATTTGCTGTTGTTTAAAAATCTACACGGTTCCTTTTTTTTGCTCGAAAGTGTCTGTTATTTGCTATTTATACTAACACAATCTCGAATTCAGCCCCGCTAATAATTTCATATTCGATAGCCAATGAATACAGTTTACTGATTTGTGCCGTTGCAATCAGTTCTGAATAGATTCCTACTCGTGAATGGAATCATATTGAAATTAATTTCTTAGCAACCCCAGATACATCGGTTACTATAGATGTAGCCCCCCACAATAGTTACGATTGGCGCACCTACGATGGTTGCTCTTGCCATGATTTCACCCACGCCGCAAGTCCATACATTTCATCTAAAGCCAAACACACGCATTTGTGTTTTATTTTCATTCATTTCTCTTTGTTATTTCAACTCGCAATTGATTTTCTGCTTCGGTTATCTTTCCACGTCAATAATATTGAGGATACATCATAGTTCTTCTATCAAAAACACAATCGTGTAGTACAATTATATCACATACTCACTCTGTCCCGACTCTTCACGTCAGTTGAAATATACACAAACTCATTATAGCCAATTATTCTTTATTTACTGCTACAATTGTCATACAAGTAATTAAAAATCTTCACGTGGGGAATACAAATTTCCGGCAATAGTACGTTGGGGGTTGTGTTGGTGGTGGTTGAGTCCTTTTTATGTAAAAAGACTATTTCACCTATAGCTGTTTCATCTGACCATCTTTATTTTCCAATAACTATTTTCCAAGCAAGTGAATTCTTGTTACATAAAAGCCAAGATCTTTCGTTTCTCAGCAGAAGGCCATTATTGGTATAAAATATTTGTAATGATCGTAACAAGGCTGGAAAAAGAGGTGATGACACTCCGCCTTTGTAGAAATAATATCTGAGTGATTTTGCACCTTGTAGTACTATCAAGGTTTGTGTGTTTTCACGTACACGTGTGACGCCCTCAGCTTGCATGGAGTTGGCATTCATACAGCAATGTGATTACAACGGCCAATTTTTACTTTATAGCATATAGTCATGGAATAAACAAGATTGTTATCGATGTTGGTATCCGCTTCCAGTTTGTCCAACGCCCTGTCGTTAAATTTCGCAATTTCACTGCGGTCAGAATTTATTACTTATATAATAACAATAAAAATCTAACTTTAAACACAAACGCCAAAGAGGTTTAGTACCTGTAAGGATAACTATTGAGTGCTTCGAATTGAATTTCATTTCTGGAAACTAATGATGCTTTTAATGCAGCTGGAAAATTCTATAATAGTTCTTCTTGGCCTGTTAATTTGTGATATGACTAATACGAAGGCAAGGCAAGATGCGGATTGAAAGTAATCAGTATTCCCATTCCAGTTCCTCTTGTGATAAATAAGTAGGATTCGGACTCGTGCACATTTAAGATGTAATATTTAGGTCTATCCAAATTATTTACACCACAACTGAAAACAATCCGAAAATTTATGTAAGTTTGTGTCATTTTCCCCACTTTTTCCTTGACTAATATTCCTTGCATATGGTTCTATGAAGTTACTACGCATGGTGGTGGTGGCACGTTACTGATCTATTCATTGCTAGTGATCTGTTAATCCACGCATTGTTTCGTTGTTGCATTAGTATCATCAACATACTGATATAGGCAACTGACACAACTTCGTCCCCGATTCCACTGATTTCAGCCTGGGTCTTTGCAACGGCGCCCTTCAACTTGACAAGTTTCTGAATTTCATCATTAAGTGTTTTACATTTAACACTTTGATCTTCAAAACTCTCACGTACACCTGGGTCAACGTCAACAACGACAATAAACTCAGTAAAATTCACTTTCGTGGTAAACCTGCTCAGATTCACATTAGTGCTATGTCGTCGTAATGAAAAACGTCAAAGTTAATAAACATTTTGTATAATATTAAACGTAGTTTTATGTGAAATCAATAAATGCTCGAGGAGTTGGTAAATAGTTAAGTGCATTCAACACTTCAACAATGCGATGACCATATAATGGATCATCCAACAGAATTTGTACTCGTTCATTCGAATAAAACAATTGTTGTAGTCTTTGTAGAGTGCTAGTGTGCCCATAACAATTTCAGCTGGTAGTGCAATATCATATAAACCATAAGATGTTGCCATTGTCTTGAACATGATCTCGCGTTACACTTTGATGCGCCAAAAACACGAGTTCTGATGCGGTAAGTTCATGTTGAATACTTATTTGTCATGTAAACTGACCCACAATATCAGATGGTGTGTGAGTATGTGTGTGTATATAGTATGTGTGATAAACAACAACGTCGACTGAGGTTCGGATTGCACGAACAATATAACAAACGTGATTATATAGTCAGTGAATATGTTAGGACAGGCATCAACAAAGTCAATGAGCACAATTCAAATTTCCACCAATACTGTATGTGAACCAAACAACATCGTTGACATTGTTTTACCGAATAAACTGTGTTTGTTCCCAAAGTAAACATGAGAACATAGCTTTAACAAATACAAATATATGGTTGTCGTCTTTGTAGAGTGCTAGGAACACATTCCTAGATACAATAACTGATGTTAACAACCAATATAAAGTTTTTAAGGCACCATTAAAATGTGTTGATGCTGCGTCTTACTGTCGTGGTCATGCTTATAATGCATCAAAGAACGTCCACACGATGATGTAAATCTCATCCAAGATTTAAATGCGATAGCGATACCAGGTGCGAAAGAAAGTATAGCAAGATGAATAATTATAGGATGTATGAATGTTCAGATTACTTATAACGGAGGCTATACCTCTCTCAGATAAAAGACATCTCATTACAAGTAATATAAATATTCAATGGATACAAAAATCAAGACGTTATCAAATATATTATACAGTTCGATTGGGTGTTGGATAAATGAAGCCCACAGGAAAAGTTATGCCTCTCATGAGATTTCTCAAACTGATTGGTCAAACAAGTGCTGTAGAAAATTTCCCTACCAGTTCGGAGAAAGTTTCAAGTAATTGGTTTGATGTGAAAACTCCTAACTAGGTTCATCATCCTAATTTACTAGTTCCTTCTACATGATCATGTCAAGGTTCGTACCTACAAGTATGCAATAACCATTGTCAATGTTGTCACAAGAAGCAAAGAAACGGAGCCAAACTATTCCGCAATTTCCACCGATGCTCTCGAAAATATTTATGCACATTCATTGCTAATATGGACATGATTATTACAAGTGCACCCTGGTAACTAATTTCTCGGATCTGTTGCTTCGCTGTTGACCAAACATTGCGTGAGTGTTCATGTTGGGCATTAGTGCACGAAATTACAAGTTGTTCTAATAATGTGATTTCGAAACGCGAAAATGGTAAATTGTGTTTGACTCCTCCAGCTTAATTTAGCCAGATACACCGTAACCCAGTCTTTAGCTTTCATTATTAAATAGCATTTGTGTGGTTAACGAGTTGAAGACACGCTTGCAAACTTCAGCCAGTATTTAATAAATAACAAAAATACAATGTTCAAATTGGTTATCTACCGCACTCATTTAACACAATCGCATTATTGGTAGTTTTAGGAATATAAACATAGGGGGAATATCTTTCCTAAATCCTGCTTGTGTTTCGTCTATTAGACCATTGTCTTCTGAGCCAGTGTATATACAATTATTCAGTATATAAGAAAATATCCTTGACATAATATATTAATCAAGGAAATACCTCTGTAATTGTTTGCAAAACTCTTGCCAATGCAAGCGGTCTAAACCAAGAAGACTAGAAAATGAAAACTATGCACTAGTAGAATTTAACATTTTCTAAATCTTATTATTATCCTTCAATTTTTACTGTAAGAATAACCGGTATAGAATCAAATATCCGGGATATAATCTGCGTTACATATGTACACAAAGTAAAAATAGATGTCGCTTTGGCTTGTAGACTTTTAGGGAATTATACAACGTTTTCAGTTTCCGCAACTAGTCTATACAAGCTGGTTGTATTTATAGTTTTAGCACATGTGAAGACAGAAATGTAGAGGTTTACAAACACAACGTTTTTGTGTTTATTTGTTTGTCGTAACTATGTGTTGTATTTGCCTTTGAAAAAGACTCATTAAGAGTCGAAAGCGCTTAGGCTAGTTAGTTACTAGTTTCGTACTGTTCGTCGTCAGTTTATTGCATATATTTTAATTAATCCCTGACACACGTGATCCATTGGTGGATCCAGTACGCTTGAGAGGGTTGTTATTCGCCATATGATTTGTATTCTTTATATATATATATATATATATATATATATATATATATATATATATATATATATATATATATATATATATATATATATATATATATATATATATATATATATATATATATAACGCTTTTTAGGAAAATAGGATGATTCAAATATTTTGTCGAAAAAAGCGAAAGAGCCTCTCATTCGTGCACTGATCCTGGAGATCTGCTTTTAATTAAGTGTACTTCCCATAATATAAATTATAATTTATTAAATTATGTCTTATACACATCTTGATGATCTTGAGTTATTTGAAGTACATATTGCCAGCTTTGTCGTTGTGATGATAATGACCATTAGAGGAAACATTAGTCGTGTAGTAAGCTGATGTGATGTCGAATAATAAGCCTTAGTCATTGGCTATCAATTCCATAGAGGTTTTGTACAGGTATGTTGAAATTGTGACGCAGACAGGGAATTGTGAAAGAACCTATTATTAGCCTCTGCCTACATCGGATTTATTGGAGAATCATATGTCATGTGCATATTCAAACTTCCATTAGAGTGGTACTGGCAGCTGAATGCAAAGAGCCAACCAAAGTAGGCAATATGTATGTAGCATTGCATGATCATCTAGAGTATCACATGATCAGTCACTTCTCTGGCTCTTCCTAAGTACCGACAATGGGTCTGGAGACTCTACTGTGGTGGCGTTGTAAAATACGGTGGCCACTTTAGTTGAGAGCGCTAGCTCCTTTATTCATTCTTGGAATATTTATACGGTGAAGCATGGACCAAGTTGACACTATTATTTAGAGGACGCAGAATCGCTGCCACCGGATGTTCCCGTCTTGCAAAATACAGATCAAACTTGACAATGTGGTAAATATTTGTTTTGTAATGGAATGGTATTTCACTCTTGTTAAATTACATAGTGACCACATAAAAATATTCAATTTTTTGCAGACGCTATCACAACAGGTTTCGGGAGATTTTTCAATGGAATGTGAATTCAATGACATTTTTCCTAGAATCTCATTACACAGGGAAATTCTGCATCTATTGCTCTACTTGATCTGTATCAAATTTCAGTCGCTGCTGTGTTATGTGGGAAGTCATTGGGTTAAGAAAGGAATTATGACGAAATGTGAGAATTATGCATCCTTGGAAATCATTACCAAAGACTGATACAAAATATCTTTCATAATGAACAATATGGTGTACTGCCAAAAAGACGATTCATTATTCAGGCCCGTCATTTACATACCTAACCGTATAGTTGGCGCCCTTCCAGTACGAGATTATTACTCTTTACTTACAGAAGATGTACTGATTCTATTTCGTCACATACTGTCGCACAACGCTGAAGCTCAGTGCTCCACAATTAATATGTACATTGCGGAATCAGATTCCATTACCTATAGACTGGTCATAATAGAAACCCTTTCCAGGAGTCCGGCAGGCTAAGTCTATACTTCCTGAGATTAACAAAAACAATATTCCAAACAGTAAACCAAGATTTCTTGTTACATGCAGTTTTTCGCTATGTTAGAGAGAGAGAGAGAGAGAGAGAGAGAGAGAGAGAGAGAGAGAGAGAGAGAGAGAGAGAGAGAGAGAGAGAGAGAGAGAGAGAGAGAGAGAGAGAGAGAGAGTTCTTTCAACGGGCATGTGTCTGTTGGCATTTTTTAAATTCATGTTTTGATTATTACAGAACATTTTCTCATGCAAACTACCCAAGGATTCAAGATGTGACATTTTCAACGGACAAATCTATGTTCGTACTCTTATTGAATGAACCCGTTTCGTACATTTGTCAACATTTCACGTGCGTCACGTGTACCTTAAGGAGAAGCATTTTAGTCAGCGGCGGCAGGGTGTTTTGGCTGGAGGTTATCGTGTAAATGTTCCTTTATTCGTAAATTCCATGGTAACGTTAGTTTAATAGAGACATTTTCTGTCTTACATGAAGCTTCTGCTGATGCGCATGGGCTGTGATTCGCAAAACTGTTTTGGTCATTCTTTTCATAATGGAGCAGCCACAACCGCATCATCATTTTATACGCGTTACATTAGACTTCTTTCTACTCAGGAACAGTTGTGTCAATACGAATAGTGTCATGTGCTTGATTAATTCCAGACTTATTTTCACATTCAAACTGGGATCCTCTTGGAGGATATCAATTAATATATTTTAAATTTATTTTAGCATTTTCCTTAATAGGATAATTGTGTGCTATACTAATATGTTAAGGTCACACCTGGTTAATACATTTCTTATACATGTTTTAAATAGGAAACAAAGACTACTTTTTAATGCTGAGATCAGCCTAGCCCTATGTCACTAATCTGTAATTAACCCATACTATACTTATGAGGTGATCAGCCTAACATAGATTTAGTTAAAATGCATTATCCCAGAAGACACTAGTAGGCTGGGATCAGCCTAGAACAGATTTTACTTGAGCTGGGATTAGCCTAGCACGGTTTACTGAAGCTGGGATCAGACCAGAATAGACACTAAGGCTGGGATCAGCCTAGCGCCAATTATACTTGAGCTACGATTAGCCCAGAATACACTGTAATTCTGGAATCATCATTGCATATATTTACTTGAAACATGGATCAGCCCAGACTTCACTATTATGCTGGTAACTGCCTAGCGCTTTGCATACTCAAGACTGGATCCTCCCAGAATATACTCGAATGCTGCGATCAGCCTAGCATTTATTGAGAGAGAGAGAGAGAGAGAGAGAGAGAGAGAGAGAGAGAGAGAGAGAGAGAGAGAGAGAGAGAGAGAGAGAGAGAGAGAGATTTTAAAAGACTAGGTATTGATGTTAATGTAGTTAAAGATGTTGGTCCGGAACAAATACCGTGTTAAGCAATGTGTCGTACATAAAATATGATATTTCTGAGCATAACAAAATTTCCCACACTGCAGGAAATAAAACTTACCTCACTGTATGTATGTATATATATATATATATATATATATATATATATATATATATATATATATATATATATATATATATATATATATATATATATATATATATATATATATAATTCATCTTGAAATATTTGCAATATATGCGCTGTGATTAACGTGTTGGTGTTCGTCAATGTTTCGGTCTTCCATAGAAGGGTTTTTCTCTTCGTTCATCAAGGTTCTGAGGATGAAAGCATACTGTTATTGTTTGTAGGAAGTGGATTATATAATGACCATACGCTGGTGTATGCGACATTTCAGGCAGCGGAAATAATCGAGTCATTGTGGGGGAAATATACATCGTTTCGTCGAGGTGAACAATGACCTGTAAATATCCGATAAGAGACCTGTCAGATTCTTAAATGAATAAACCTGGTCGGAATCATCTGGTGGTATTTTACGTGCAATACAAGTCACGCACAAACCTTTTAGACTTATGATAGTATGACCAGGAAGCAATACATAAATCTCTACAGCATAAAACGCCACAAAAATAAAATGTATGAAATGCCAGAAAAAAATATGGTTGTGGTCCTCTTAACATTTTACCTTACGTGTTTACCTTCATATAATGTTTGTGCGTAAAAATACAATTTTTGTTTTCTTAAAACAACAATTTCAAGAAAGTATTGAATTTGCAATGGAAGAATTGGTTTTAAAGTTTTCTTTTCTTACGAGTCTATTCTCTTAAAATAAGTAACAGAAAAAGAGTGAAACACAATAAGCTTTGGAAAATGTAACAAACAATCTATTTCACTATAATAAACAATAAAACCAAGAAAAAAGAACTTATGGTATTACATACCAAAATAATCAAAGAATTACATATATAAGAGAATAATTTATTTATGTAATAGTTCTTTACAATGAATAAAATAAAAATGTCAAATTTGGTTAATCGGAAATGAACTCCATTATAGACAAGGACAAGTAGAATATACAATGTTACATTAGTATGTAATGAAAAAAATAAAATAAAACTAATAAACAAAGCAAACTAAATATACGAAACGCATTTTTAAAAGAAAAACTGTTAAGTACAGATTTAAATTTGGTTTCAAATAGACTTTTGTCTCATAGAACTTGACATTACTCCCACTTGAAAACTGATGCAAAATGATTTGACAAAGACGAATTTTCAGAAAATAAAATAAAAACTAGGCAATTCTCTCAGAACTGTGTATAAAACGTGTATGGAGAAAAACGTCCTTGATATTTGTAAAGTAGGTGAATTTTGATTCTGATTAAAATGTAATTTGAACACAAAAATATGTATATAATGGATACACATTTTGAACGCAAACATATACAAGTACATAGTGGGTTTATGTGAAATATTTGAAATTATTGTCTTTTATATTTTGTAATACTAAGCTTGTCTTTATTCCAGAATCAATGCCCTTGTGTTTTTAATGAATGTATTGTGTAAGTTTGATTAACATGGCTTTGTTACGTAGATTAGTTGTTGAAATGTATGGAAAAAGATTTTCAAATTGGGAAAAATATAGATGCCATAAAGTTAAAAGTTTGCAAAGTCCATAAAAACAAAACATATTTCAGATACATGATTACGCGTTGACTCAGCAACTGATCATGAGACAAAATGTACTTTGTCTCATCAGCAGATAATGGAACAAACTTATCAACATATCAAATGACTAACTCGCTTTGACTCAGCAATAGAATATCGACATAAGTCGTTTTTGACTTATTAATATTTCACGGCCTAAACTATCTCTGACTCAGATCATGGTCGAAACAGATCAACAGATCATGTGCAACAGATCATGTGCAACAGATCATGTGCGAAGCTCTATATGACTGCAAGAGATCATGACTCAGCAAAATATGAAGAGGCAAACTCGCTATGAATTCAGCAGAATATGGACAGAAGTCTTGACTCATCAATGGGTCAAGGTCTAAACTCGCCTTGACTCAACCGAACACCGGCAAAACTCGTTTTGATTCTGCAATAGATCATGAGCAAAACTCGATGACTGTACAGATCAATGCAAAGCCTCTCTCTGTGCAAGTTAAACACTAAACAACTATGAAAATCGCAAAGTCAAATCATTTGAAACTATGTAGGAAACACAAATGCAAAAGTTTGATAATATAATAAATTGTAAAACTATCAAAATGCAACTATAAACACTCGAAAAAGACAGGAGTAATCATATTGTAGATAAATATATGTGAGTAAAGCATCAAATTAAATTACTGTGTCACAAGAATTTTATAATGCATGATAAAATTCAATTGTGTTAATAGAACAGATTTCCCTACTTGTTGAACTATTAGTAAGAGCGACTGACTTCTAGGTTATGACATAGTTGAAACGGATGAGAATTGAAAGTTTGTTTTAGCTGGTTTAAAAGTATGAGTACACTGTGAGATAACTTTAAGGAAATATGAATCGATGTTCAGTGACACGTGCAAGTAGGAATAACATCTGGAAAAAGATTATAATTCAGTATTGTGACTAAATAATGTGCTGAATTTTTTTTTAGTTTTATGTTTAAGTTGGTCTTATCCAAAAAAAATTAAATATTATGCCAATGAAGTTTAAATTTCGGAACATATCGATGGGAACAAAACTTGAACAAAAGAAAATAACTTTAGACCTTTCCATGAGTCTGTTCATTTTTCATAGCGATGGGTAGTATCTTTAGTACAAGTGACAAGTAAGAATTATATAAATCTTTTCCTCAAAGGTATTGAGCATACAAGATCTAATTTAGGCAGAAATTACCTACGGGTCGAATCATGCCAAGTTGTTTGTTGGTTACATGTTTCATCATGTGGGCCTACAATGCTAATATTCTGTGCATGTATCATTACATGAAATGGTTGTCAAATGTATTACATTAGTTATAGTTTGAAGACGTCTTTTTCAGCTACCCAATGGAATCGCATATTTACATATTTTATGGGTGAATCTCTATTCTTAACACAGTAGGAGTACATATATCAACACAACAAATTTGCTGTATTGAAAACTGTTCCATTATAAAATAAAAATATTCTTGTATCTGATATTTTTGTAGCATTAATTTTAACCTGACGTTTTGATGTTAGTAATTTATCTTGTACAGAAAGATAGATACACTCCATGTCAAATTTCCGGAAACAGAAATGTGATGTAAAGATAAAAAAAATCAGAACATGTAGAAGGACCGCATGTGTTAGTAGTTACAATGTAAAGCTATAAATACTTTGTGAAGTTCATTTCGACAGAGGTACTTTGGCTACAGCCAGGAAGAAAGTTTAGGTCTTTCGTTGCATCAAAACATTCTCTGCCACTGAGGTGTAGCAGCTTATATAAAGTCATCTCTCCCGACTGACTGTATCCAGCAATGCATGTAAGATATTATATGTTGAAACAACATAAAATAATGGTAGAAGAACAATTAAGTTTTAATTTAGAGTAGAACATTAATAAATAGACTTCCATTCAGTGAAAAATGTTTCAAATTAATCAAAATGTGTCAATCATTTCAGCATACGTATCCATATTTCATTTTAACTATACAGCCAGCTCAAAAACATACTTCTTAAACTACATTAACCTCAATATATGTAGTAGGCACGTTATGTATGTGTAACAAAATGTATACCGTATCCAAGACTAGTAAGGCTCTTTTTGTTTGTGCAGATACTGCGTAAGTATAAACAAGATTTTACTGAGTATATCCTTCATTTTTGGTTGTGCTGTTGGATGCATCATTACTGGTGGTGCTGTTGGATGCACCATTACTGGTGGTGATTTTGGATGCATTATTACTGGTGGTGCATTCATCACTGGCCAACAACGGAGAGAGGAGCAAGGATTTCACCCTGGTATAATGTAATCTACATGAAACTCCTGAATATATAGAACAATTCCAATTACGTAAAAATATTATACCTATACTATATAGAAACAGTCGCAAGTTTATGACTACACATCAGAAACGTAGAGTTAATGTAAAACAATAAACCAATTGAATGATGTTATATAGGTCATTGTGACCTTCTTTTATAATGTTTTTCCTTCATATAAACACACCAATCAAGTTTAATAATCAAACTTAGTATGCAACTAATGAACAAACATTTTCTTGATGGACATAATGCTTGCTTATACATGATTGACTTGAAAGATGCTATTTCTTTATAGTTCTTTACCGTTCATTTTGATCATCATGTGTCAAGATGGCGTCAGCGTTCGCCTGACTTGATATAGCGGAGAGCAACACATGGAGAATACGAAGCAGGGAAGAGGACGACTTGAAAATTGACTTGTATCATAAGATCTGAAATCGGCTAGGGGGAGTCTCTCATATTATCGTAAATTGGATAACAAACTAAGGTCTTGCGTCGGCATGGGGATGTCAATCATAACCTGAATAACAATCTTCGCTCTACGTTATCTATAAAATGTATGACAGAAAAAGCATCTTAGAAACTATTTCAAACATGAAATCCATCTTAAGTTAACAATCCTACATTTCGACACTACCAAAACTGCAAATATTTTCACTTGACACATATTTGAAGACTATATGAGAAACTGACACCGTAAATGAATTTACCTTTCATCTTTACTTGCAACTAATTTAAGGACATGCATTGTACGTACAGCGGATATACTTGTAGTTGGGGATCACTGCTCATCATAATTACAAAGTATAGGCCTGCTTCATTGAATATTCTCTCAAATTTGCAAAATAATAAAATGGAAAGACAAAGGTGTATGCTGAATGTTAAGTCTGTACAGTTCTCATCTGATAAAGTTGACGACGTTATGATATAGGAGCCTTACATCAACACAAAGATGCATTATGTGTTTCAAAAGATTTAATATGGAATGGATGAGTGGATGATTTCCTTACCTGAATATGTTTATTCCAATACATAATTATTGATTGGGAAACTTACGCTAACAGAGAGAATGTACCAATCTAGGGGCCCCGAGTGGCCGAGTGGTCTAAAGCGCTGTCCGTTACGGATCACTGCCATCTCACCTCTGTCTGCGTAGGTTCGAGACTAGGATTCGGCGAATGTGGATATGTGAGAAAGCTTGCCAGTAGCTTCTCGTGGGTCGGTGGTTCTTTCCGGTGATTTCCCGGTTTCTTCCTCCACCATTAATACTGGCCGCCATGAATAGCCTATCGTGTGCTGAAAAATGGCGTTAAGCCCAACAACAACAACAACAACCAATCCACAATGTTTGGCGATCGTTTATTCTCTTTAATACACGTAGATACAGTGTGGAAGAACAACTTGTCCAGATGATATCGATACAGAAATAATTTATTCAGGTTAGTACAATCTGTAATTCGATGGTAATAATACTGGAATTTGTAGTAAATATACTATGCGAATCATCTGCTAAGTAAAATCCAAGATGCATCAAGCTTTTCACTTAAATGTGACTATACCAATCTGATATATATATTTTGCACTTGAAATGCCATTAAGGATGTTAATATAATTACGTCTTTAATAGTAGATCCACCAATCGGTGTCTTCTTTATATATGGTAAGCTTCATTGATCATATTTATTACATAAAATTTTTATCGCCATGGTGTTTGCTTCCTAGGTATTTCTAGAGGTTCATTGTATAGCCAAATTGGCGCTGCTGTCAACAAACTTTGTCTTCCACGAGTCTAGGACATCTCCACCCGGACATTTTTCTCCGACTCCCCCCATAACTCCCCGGACATTTCCCTTCTGGACTTTTCCCCCATCTAAAAGGACTTCCTCCCAGTCTTTCCCCCATGATCTTAAAACTTAATTCATTTAATGACATTTTACCGATAAAATATAAAATCTTATATTAAGTTATGTTAAAAAGAAAAATGTTGTTTTGAAATAAATTTCAGTAGTAAGTGTTAAACAAAGTTAACATTGTCACATTAAAAAATACGTAAAATTTAAATGTTAATGTTTTAAGTAATTGCTTTTAAGTATTTTATGATGTCACTATTGTTGAAGTCGGCGACTATGTTTGCAATTCTCGAAGAACAGTCTTTGTACAACTTCCTTGGTTGTTGAGGCAAATGTCCACCGAAGATCTGATTTAGGCAGACATCATTTATGCTATGTTCACTTCTTTTGTTTATATTAAATATACCAAATATGCACAATAAATAAAGGTACAACTCAAGCCTCTTCAATAAACTTCAAAGAAACCTCTTGTATAGTGAGTAAATGTACTAGCAATTGATTGACAAATAAACAATGCCACTATTTTTGTTATAACTAACATTGCTTAAAATGGGTGTGAATTTATGTTCACAGTTATGTGTCAAGCTACCCTTAAGATCCATGATTGTGTGTGTATATGTGTTTGTGTGTGTATGTGTGTGTGTGTGTGTGTGAGAGAGAGAGAGAGAGAGAGAGAGAGAGAGAGAGAGAGAGAGAGAGAGAGAGAGAGAGAGGGAGAGAGGGAGGGATCAGGAAAGTATATATTTTATATTTAATAATGCATTTTTCTTTCAGTTGACAACAGTCACATCTGTGCACTAAAGGTGATGCGGGATGCGAGTATACATCAAAGCTAAATGTTGCTATATATAAAATTGCATCAAGATAATGGGGTGGGGGAATGACTGGGGGTGGGGAAATTCCTATCTGATGGGTGTAAGTCCAGGGGGAAATATCTGGGAGGAGGAAATGTAGGGAGGAGATAAGGTCCAGGCAGGGAAAATGTTTGGAGGGGGATGATGTATCGTCTTCCACATATGAGCCAATATGAGGAACGTACACAGACGGCCTCGAAAATCAAGCATTCATATATGGGGCTGAATACCAGGATCACACTTCACTCTCTTCAAACTGACCAATGCCGAGGCAATTTTGCTTCATAGCATGCCATGTGCCGTTTGCCGGAGTAGGTTGAGGAACTCCACCTTTATACTTTCAGCGAGAACTCGTTGCTTTGGTGACTTTTTTTTAGAATATCAAGTCTATCTGATGACATGGCACAATGCCCATCCGGCATTCCCGGATTATATCTGTGAACAAAGTTTCAGACGCGGACCTCTCGGCTTTCGGACTGAGTACAGTGTTCCAATGTACAGAGTGGAGGCCATATGTGGTTCTTTACATTGTCCACAGAATATGCAGTGCCGAAAACTGACTTGTGCAATCTGCAGCAAATACATATATACATTTTCTCTTGTTATGCTTTTTTTAAAAAAAGCACCAAACTTAAGTAACTGAAAATTATTTTTTTCCTGAATAAACATGGAATTTTACTTGTATCTTGAACGTCGTCTCAATCTGCTGTAAATACATTTGCTTGTATGCGGTTAATCTACTTCTTGATGTGGTTATGAGGGCAAAATTAATTCGAACGATAAAGAGATGACATCAGAAATCTGATTATAAGTCCTAGCTTAAATGTGTCTCTGTAGTGTAGAAATTATATTATCATCATATGCACGTCGAAAACACTAAAATGTACAAACTCCGTTTATCAGACTAATCCTTTCATTTCCAAATAAATTTTCAATATGAACACTACGATTTTATTTTTATTTATTTATTTGATTATTAAAGTTTATGCTGATTAAATTTGTTTGGGTTTTGTCTTGGCCTTGTAGCAACAGATACATATACTATACAACCAGTATACCATATAATGTATGCTATAATTGGAGTAAGTTGTGATTTATCGATAATAAGCTAATTGTGTCACGTTGATGTACAAACAAACCCCACACCCAGACCCACAAATAACCAAGCAGCTGTTTGTAATACTATCATGTGATTGTGCGACCTCCTTTACGGTCAACACATTCAGATCTACCAATAGAATATACTTTATTTTCCCGTGAATCATCGATGCTAACAATCTGACCTAAATCAAGCTTATATATCCTGTGGAAAAATCCAAATTGAACCATTGAATTTTAATTTTATAAAGTTATTGTCTTGACAAGACTCTTTTTGTGTCTAAAATCTGGATTAATTTTCATATTTCAGAAATTAGCGTCCAATTAGCTCAATTTTATTCTGCCCACAAAACGAGAACGCCGCCGCCGTGCAGTGGATTATATAGATCCAGCAGGAGACTACACTACCATGAATAAAAATGACCAATATATATATATATATATATATATATATATATATATATATATATATATATATATATATATATATATATATATATATATACATATATATATATATATATATATATATATATATATATATATATATATATATATATATATATATATATATATATATATATATATATATATATATATATATATATATATATATATATATACAAACGATAACTGGTAACTTTGTCTTCCAATTTTTCAATGTTGTTGTCTCTATACTCGCACATTATTAAAAATGCCCGTCTGTGTACTAGCAACCCAGCTTTCCAGTCTATAATAGTTTTGCAGGATGTATGTCCAGTCTACCTCCTTACTTTAGGCCATCTATCCAGTCTATATCATTATTGCAGGACTCCTTACTTTAGGGCACCTTTCTAGTCTATATCAGTATTGTAGGACGTATGTCCAATCTACTGCTTTATTTTAAGCCATCTGTCCATTCGTTATCAGTATTGCAGGGCGTATGTCCGATCTACCTCCTTAATTTAAGCCATCTGTCCATTCGTTATCAGTATTGCAGGGCGTATGTCCAATCTACCGCCTTAGTATAGACCATCTGGGCAGTCTATATCAGTGTTTCAGGACGTATGTTCAGTCTACCTCCTTACTTTAGTTCATCTATCCAGTCTATATCAGTATTGAAGGACGTATGTCCAATCTACTTCCTTACTTTAGGCTATCTGTCAAGTCTATATCAGCATTGTAGGACGTATGTCCAATCTACCTCCTTACTTTAGGCCATCTATCTAGTCTATATCAGTATTGCAGGACGTATGTCCAATCTACCTCCTTACTTTAGACCATCTGTCCAGTCTATCTTAGTATTGCTGGACGTATGTCGTGTACCGCCTTACTTTAGGCCATCTGTCCAGTCCATATCAGTATTGCAGGACGTATGTCCAATCTACCTCTTTACTTTAGGTCATCTATTCAATCTAATTTCGGTACTACAGGTTATCTCATCAGTCTGAATGAGTACTACCGGATTTATGTCCTTCAAGATCAACTCATTTTCAGTGCATATCTGTACTATTGACCATAAAAATACACATACTGTACAACCAGGATACAATATAAAAATATTATAAAATTCTTGTGACACAATAATTTAGTTTGTTGCTTTATTCACATATATTTATCTACAATATGATTGATCCTGTCTTTTTCGAGTGTTTATAGTTGCATTTGGATAGTTTTGAAATTTATTTTATTATCAAACTTTTGCATTTGTGTTTCCTACATAGTTTCAAATGATTTTACTTTGTGCTTTTCATAGTTGTTTAGTGTTAACTTGCACAGGAATAGAGCAGGACAAAATACATTTCCTTATCACGCCTATCAGGCAAGTAAAATTGAAATTTCAATTACCCAGGGTACCTGACAAAACAATTGGTGTGTATTGTGGAGGCCTTATTTAGTATAAAATTTTGTACTGCATGTATTACCCTATTTTAAATGTAATTATCAGAGGTGTGAGTATCTGTATTAGGTATTATTTCCAATATTCTAGTTATAGGCACTAACTCTACATAATTTAAATCCGAAGTGTTCGCAACACCCAATTATCGACAAGTATGTTGCATACATGGACACAAGCTTGCTCATTACAACAATCACTTACCAAAATCGGTCTGCAATCTTGAAATTCAATAAAACCGTCAGTGTCGTGAAATAAATCAATAAAACCATCAGTGTCGTGAAATAAATCACGCACAAATATCCAGTGGTAAAATGTAATCCAAGTCAGGCACGCTCATAGATTATTTGCCCTGCAATTTGCTAGTTCAAAGTGACGAAAACATGCAACAGATTTGTTCATTCCCACATATTCTTTTTACTGCAGTTTTCTGGAAAGTCTCTTGCTTGTACTGCACTTTTATACTGCATAGTATTGTCATATAATTTAATAAAATTGCAATGAAAGTCTAAGAACTGCTTCATCTGTCCAATAACTCTGGTCTATTTATCATCATTTTTCACATTTCTAAAGGAAAAGATTGAAAGGAGGTGTTCATGTTAGGAGACAAAACAAGAATATTTACAATAAACTTTTAATATATCATGACGTGTAATTAATTTCTTAAGAAATATAAAAGTACGACCAAATTATATTTATAAGTACCCCTTAATGTGAAATTTACAAATTGCATTTTCATTTAATAACTTCAAATTTAACAGGTATGAAGGATGAAATATATGCCAAAAACATTTTATGCTGAATGGATTGTGCACAACCTAAATGTTGAGGAATAAAGCCAGAATAACATAATTTCAGTGTCTGTTATTTACGTATTAATGAAACAGACATCAAAGCAAAGATATTTTCGTAAAGGAGCTTTAGTTTTCAATACTGTTAATAAATTAATCATATTATATTTATATGTAGTGATACACATTGTAAATGACATAAATGGTCTTCTAACTGTATTGTTGAATTCACAATGTGAATCACACTATATAATAATTATTTTCTACCAAGATGTACATAATGTTCAATTTGGAGGGATGGCTTGACATTATAAGCTCCCGTAGCATTGTGGCAGAGCATCTACAAACCAGTCTTAAAATAATGGTAGTTACCGATGTACCATTGGCTAATTGTTCAAATTTTTCTAGCTTTCTGGCTAATGATTAAATTTACAAGCATATACTTTAGTTATTCTTAGTTTCCGTCATACTTCAAAACTATGTCGTATAGATTAACTGAGAAGAGACGCTAGCGCACCTATATAGAGAATATAAAGTCACAGGTAGCTATCAGACAGACTCCGCTCTGTTACTGAATTTTGTAACATGTCCTGGAATTGGTGAAATAACTAATCCGTTTCAATCAACTCTTCCACTATAAATAATTGCAATTCACTTAATTCCGTTTCCATGTTCTCTTCACAAGATGCGAACAAATTTAGAGTCATCGTCTCTCGCATCGTCGATTCTGTTCCGCACGGACTTATCCATGTATGTGAAATCATCATTGAAAATTCTAATCATTAATATGACCGCTTGGAAAGGATGGGTCTATGCTTAGAGACAAGTCTGTTTGAAACGAATCTGATTCTAGGAACAGAGGTTATACGAAGTTTAAGGAAAACAAAAAGATCTATGCGATGTCCTATATGTTAACATAAAAACCAAATGGCATTTTCAGGGACACTTCAGTGCCTCGAAAAAATTTACTCTGTCTCTCTCCCGGAAAAAGTTTTAGTCGATTATACATTTTATGTTTACCTCGAATAAATTTACTCTCTCTTGACTAAAATTTGTTTTCGTCGCATTTATATTTTATGTGTGATAGATTGATGTTCATCAAGGTATGTATGTGTAATATGTATATACCTATGTATATCAACCTATATGTCCTGCCAGCGTTAGTTTCTGTATATTTTATGAACCCTATAAGTCTTGTCTAAATATCGTCCCAAGGGGGTCTTGTAATATCCATTCCCCTTGTCCCTATAAATCTTGTCCCCATATTATTTTAATGGTAAGTCCCATTGTCCCGATAAATCTTGTCCCGCTATGGTCGCACTATCATCCGCATTCACTAGTGTTTCACTTGCAAAACCATTTTGTGTGTGGTTGTCACTTGCAAAACCTTTATGTATTGTGGCCGTATGCGACTCTTAGCTTTACTTAACCAGAGCAAAAGCTATATTAACAAATTCCATAGGCAAAATAAATACGTTATTTTAATGTCAAAGAGGCCCTAATCCTCATCTCTCTCATTTAGCATTGCCATTGTCACGGTCTACCTAGGTTTACGGTTGTTTATTCAACTGACACTAATCCGGTGTTTGATCTGTGGACAAACGCCGCGAGCAAGAAGCAAGCGAAACGTAGTCGCCAAAAAAGTTCTTTGTGCAGAACAGTATATCGTAAATTACACCTGGGTGCTAATCCTTTAATAGGACATCAAAAGAACCATTTGTAATAAAATGATAGGCAACTTGTATTGACAGTTCCTCTGATTTACAACTTGGGAATGGTTAGTCCACCGCATCCAATCAGAATTAAGCTAGTGGGTGGGCACACTTCAAAGTTTCGAGGATATTAAACTGACTCCGTCCCAAAGTTATTTAGTAGACCGAGGCAGATTACAAAGTGATTGCAGGATTAAAGGCTACTCCGAGATACGCACTCGTAAATTTGGCGTGAATTGCAGGGAAAAAATTGGAACAAAGAAAGCTTCAGAAGGTAGATATTCGTTTGCTTTTTGACTCACACATTGCAACGCTGTAACTGTAAGTACTAATATTATGTTTATGCAATTACTAATAGTATTGTTAGAATGAAGAATTGCTTTGTAGAGTATTATTTGTGTAATTATTTGAGATTTGTATTGGAGTTAGGAAATGATTTATGTAAGCAAGATTATGAATGTATGTTTGAATATGTTCAGAGCATAGATAGCTGCATATTTATATATTTGTATGATTTGTGATGCAAAATAGATGTGTTGATTATTATGTATTGATGTGAATCAATTATCGTTGCCTGTATACGAGTAATTGATATCGTGCTTTATGATTTGTTATTATGTTATGATTTTACATTGTGTTTACCATTTTTGAATGTATGAGTATTTCGGTGGGAATGGATGCGTGACCCATGAAATTTGATAGCCTTATCTGATGATAAGTTATCTGGGATTAGTGCTTATGTGCCCAGCAAAATAGTACATCTTTCCTTGTGTTTTATAGGAAGCTTTCCGGGTGGGATAACTTCAGTTAGAAGGAGAGTACCGAGAGTCTGAGAGAGAAGATTGAAGTAAGACTGTCAGTACAGTCAGGATCGACGGATTGGAGTTGACGGTTCGACGAGTAAGTCGACGGAAAGGGAAGTAGAGGTGGAGAAAAGATTCGAAGGAGCAAAGGAAGAATAGAAGTGGAGAGGAAAGTCGAAGGAGTAAATGAGGAGTGCAGGAGAAATTTAGGGAGACAGATGAGTAGAACCAAGGACAAGGCGAAATTCTCACACTGATTCAGATGATGAAATAGGCACAAAGGGTCGAGCGATTGAGAAGCTCGCATGTTGAAATTTTATTATTAATTAAATTGTTTTATTTAATTCCACCCCTTTGTACTTTTGTATTTAATTGTTTAATTTCACCATTTAGTACTTTTGGATTTAACTGTCGGCATTGCTGACTGGGGGCTCAGAACCATATTCACCTATATAACTTCTGAACCATAATCGAGCCTGGGTGGGTGTCATACCTAAATTAATTTGGAAACACTCCACCCCATTTTCATATAACCAAAACCATACACGGGTATAAAAATAACACCCACCCCGTAACACTGGAGGCGTAACACTCTAGGGTATAACAAAACCCTACCGTAACAGCCATGTTGCAAGCTTCTCTAAAAATCCCAATCGAAGACTGGGATTGCCTATGTTATTAAGGAGGCTAGAAATGGGATATTCGTTGTTTATTATTATTATTATTATTATTATTATTATTATTATTATTATTATTATTATTATTATTATTATTATTATTATTATTATTATTATTAATAAAACATAGTTTTCCTGATTGCTTCACTACATTTTTAAAATGAACTTTATTGATTCCTTTTGTAAGATTAAATTTCTGCCTGCGCGGCAGTATATGTGTCCGCTACTTTCCAAAACCAGTCAGTTTGCTCGAGTACTTGAAGAAAAGCAAAAGAAAGAACCATTAAACAAATTAAATTGTGCTCAAGATTAAACAATAATCAACTTGATATAGTACCCTGTGCTTAATCTCACAAAAATATCTGACCTTGACTCTATTTACCATGCACTGATAAAATATAATTAATTCAAATGATTTTTCTTTTCATTCCTATATTAAAAATTAGATCTTATAATATTACCGAAACAAGAATATCTGAAGTTGTATTTTGCGATGATTCGATGATTTGCCTTTATGTGCTGCCTGTTAAACGGCAGCAATCCAGTTAGGAAAACAAATAAGTTTTCATTTCTTGTTGACTAACCTATGAATAGCACAGAGAGAACTAGTGATCATATGCACTAAAAGAAGAACAGAAAGATTTCGATTCTGTGGGTGAATTTGTTGGTCATTTCAGCAAGTACAACGAGGATCGGGAAATCAACAATAATAATACTAGGGTGTTTGGGGCAAATTACTTATCTTTATCATTTTATAAATGACTCGTACATTCTGCTAAACGAATGCCTACCAATTAATTGTACTGCTTTTTGTTGTTAAAATCGTTTCTGTAAAAGTTTAAACTCTGGTATGCAAGAAATAATGTAGAAAGAAATAGACAATTCAACAGGCAACTTCCTGACACCAAGAAAGTAAAAGGAAATACGACTTCTTCAGACTCTTAATTTGTGCGAGTAGCAAACCCATACCTGATTTAAAGATATCGTTAATTTATAAGATGTAATTATTCTAAAGCTTAGTCTCCTAATGTTTTAGAACGAAACAAATTAACGAGTTTGAACCTTAAAGATTTTATGATTGAGTACCTCGCATAATATAGAATACTGCTGGTTACACAACCATGTTGGAATAAAAGGTAACGATAAATCAGACAGAGCTGCTAAAATGGCCCTAAAATTAGAACCATCTGATTTTACAACACCATATACTGATTTTGAACGTTGTATCAAAGACTGTTTACGTCAGAAATGGCAGGCATCATGGAATGATGCCGTGAATAATAAACTTCATACCATCAAGCCAATCCTAGGAGAATGGACTCCTTCCTACAGATCCGACTGTAGGGAGGAGGTAGTCAATGCTAGAAATCGAATCGGCCATACTTATTTTACCCACTCCTACATACTATAAGAAGAAGACCCACCAGGATGCATATCTTGAGACGACCCATTCACAGTTAAGCACTTTATACTGGAGTGTTTTGACCTCCAATCTACACGTAATCAATATTACAATGTGCAAGACATGAGGGAGCTCTTTGATACAGTCAGTATTTCTTATGTTATAGACTTCCTGAAGGACGTAAACATGTATCATAAGTTATAACTTTTATGTTATCCTCTTAAACATTTTTATGCGCTATATATGTACAGTCGCTAGATTTTAATTACCTTTCATATATTTTCGTTGTCATACATTATTTTGCAATCCCCGTTGATCGAGAAATATTATTTTTATCACCGTTACCATTTTTATCGTTTTACCTTGAACTATTTGGTTTCATAACGCTGGCCAATACAGAACCTCTTTGTGCTGGTGCGCCGTAAAAATTCAAGCAACCAACCAACCTAAAGGTTTTATGGTTGAAATAGGTTTGGTCACTTTACGATACAAGGTTGATCCATTAACAAAACTGCTCGAACAACGTTACTTTTCAAAAGGTTGTTTCCTTCGTTTGATGTTATTTGTCAAAATATATTATTTTGAAGACATTCTACTTGACTTTTAAATTGTCTCCAAAAGTGTCTATCAGTTATTTAATAATATTAAAAATAGGACAAAGCATTTTCTGAATCAAATATTTTCCACAAACTTATCGTTTTCCATTCTTCAGCATTAAGTTTGCTGGATGTTTTTAAAGCAATGTAGTTGGTATTGGACGACTGTTGATATTGCACTAAATGTTTCACGAAATGTAGTATTTCACATGAATGTATAATGGGCAAACAGGACAGTACATTACTGTTATCGATCTGAATCAATTTAAATTTACTTTAAATCCTGATATATACTAAAAGTAGCAAATAACATTTTGTTGCAGTAGAAAAGAAAAAAATTAAACTAAGAAACCATTTTCTTACAGTTGATGTTCAAACAATATTTTTATATAATGTTAAAAAAGTATTATTCGGCCTATGATATATATATATATATATATATATATATATATATATATATATATATATATATATATATATATATATATATATATATATATATGTATATATATATATATATATATATATATATATATATATATATATATATATATATATATATATATATATATATATATATATATCCCCGGTTTATCCGTTGCTCTTGTCGGACCTGTATGTAATTGATTCCTAAGTGCATACTTACTGACGAACGTTCTGCCTTATATGACAATCTTCATTCGTAGTTACCTCATTCTTTATATTTTCTCTATCTCGTGCCTAATAATGTTCGATTTTATCCGCCTTGATTGTTAGTTGAGATTGAATGAATTGACTAACATATATGAAAATGATCTAAAACATTAATAGTCACACTTAAATGGTTTTAAAAGTTAAAGTTAAAATCTTTTACTTTGAGTTCAAAATTGTTGGGGTTTTACTCCAGTCGAGAACACAGTTCTGATGTAACTAGAACTTATGAAATAAACAAATTCGAAATATATTATCACACTCCTCCGTTTCCGCTCTTATATAAATTATATATGAAAATGTACTACTTTCTAATGATGTTGATTCATAATTTTTATGAGAGCAGAGAAGGAGAGTGTGATAATTTATTTTGAATTTGTTTTATAGAATAAGTTCTAGTTACATTAAAAATCTATGTTGTGAGTTGGAGCATAAAAACAACTATGCAAAAATCAAAATAGCTTAATCATAAATCTTTCCGTTTCTACATCTCTGATGCATAATGTAGAAAGAAGAACTTTGAATTATTTACATTGTTTGTGTTGAAAAAAAAAACGTGTGTTTCGATTATGAGTAAAGTATGTTTCCGTTTGTTGTGCACGACCATACATGTTTGTAGCAAAACATACTAGGAAGTAACCAAAATAAACAGCGAATTCATTCACTTTCAGCCAATAGAGAACAGACCCTTGAGTGTTGATTGCCACTTAACTATCTTGCTACAAAATTCCGTCGGTACTTGTTTCTTACTCTTTCGTTCATTTTAGTTTTTCTTATGATCTTTGTGAACAACATGATAAAACATACCGAAGCTATTATGTCTAAGCTTGGAGTTAGAGGCTTAGCTATCCTGTTGGGGTTAGTGATGGTTGTTTGTTTGGCTGTTCTACAAATGAAAAGTCTATCAGACTTACACGAACTCGGCTTGACCGTGTCTGCAATGAAACGGAACAAGGAGAATAACATTGAAAAAGATCTCGATAAGACTGGAAGATACGAAAAAATATCCATGGATGCAGTATATGGACAAGACGATGAGAGATTGATGGTAGGTGATATATATATATATATATATATATATATATATATATATATATATATATATATATATATATATATATATATAACCATACATGCAAATGCTTGTCAGACTTTCTTTAAACTAACATTCAGACCTACCAATGGAATACAGGTTTTTTTTCCCCTTAAATGAGCCATGTTTTCGTGCTTTCTCAATACAAATACCTACATCATGTTTCCGTATTTAACGACTAAAATTTAATGCTATAAAATTAATATCTTTGCATGACTATTTGGTGTCTCAAATCTATATGAATGTTCATATTTCAGAAAATAGCCTCTAGCCAATCGAATTTCGTTCAGCCCCCAAAACGGGAACGTCGCCGCCGCGAAGTGGATGATATAGATCCAGTAAGAGACAATACTACCATGAATAAGAATGATCAACATATACATACACCAACTGGGACTGGTAAATGTCTCTCTCTCTCTCTCTTTCTCAATGTTGGTCTCTCTACAAATGTGTATCATAATTCTATAAACCCAGCTGCTGTCCTGTCTATGTCAGTATTGCTGGAGGTATTCCAGTCTACCTCTTTACTTTAGACTTTCTGTTCATGCTAATTTCGGTACTAAAGGCTATCTCACTAGTCTATATTGATACTACTTGGTAAATGTCAATTCGTTATCCATAATGTTCAGTCTATATCGGTACTATAGACCAAAAATAACTTATCTAAAAATATAATTAGTTAATGGGGACATTATAATGCATATTGTGCCACATAAAGAACGATATATGAACAAGATTTATAGGGACAATGGGAATTAGCATTATAAGACCTATTGAGACGATATAGGGACAAGATGTACAGGGCAATCGGAATTAGCATTACAAGGCCTCCTGTGATGATATAGAGACCCGATTTATAAAGGGTGGCTAATAGCGGGTAGCGGGTATCTAGTGGTTGGTAAATTCAGGTACTTCATAAGCTATTCGAATAATAATGCTTGGCAGGTGGCAGGTACCCTCTGATAGTTCAGCGGAGAAACTATACGAATAAAATCTGGCTTCGAGCGGTAGGACTGGCGGGACATATACATATGACACATGCATAGGTTTATGAACATAAATCTATCACACATAAATTATAAAATCGACTAAAAATATTTTAGCCAAGAAAGATTAAATCTTTTCGAGGCAATGGAGTGGCAGGAAAAAGGATCTTTGGATTTGTTAATACCATTCCGTTAATATAGATGGCACAACAAAGATTTTATTCATTTCCTCAAACTTCGTCTGACCTCTTGACCGTAGATTAAGACTCTTTTCAGACAGACTTGTCTCTCCATATAGATTCTTCGTTCCAAAAGGGTCGTCGCTGTGATAACCCATGATGATTTGACATGCATGGGATAGTACTTGTTGAACAGCATCGACAAAAATAGAGTTGACAATTCTACGTTAATAAACATCTTGCGACTGAATGTGAAACAAACACTTGAAGGAAAGACACCGATACTTTATATATACACTGGCCTTATATTCATATAAAGGGATCCAAGGCGTTTAAAATGTAGTGATTTAACTTTTGTGCAAGCAAGATGAGACGATAACATCATTTCGTCAAAAAAGGAGAAGAAAGTAAGAGGCAGAAAAGTGAATAATAGCCTCACACATTAGATGAAGGCTTGGCTCAAATCCATGTAAGCCAATTTGAGAATGACATGAATGAGCCATCATCCAGACTCGAAGCGCATACATCAAACAAAAGTCCATCACCAGTAAACCCTGAATGGGACTATACATTTGAGAGACGGATAAACTCTCCTCTAAAATATGCAGAATCACAGCCTTTAGGTAAACCGTGAAGTTTAACGATTTTAAATCCGAGGTACCGTTGCAGAAAGCAGAGGGGTTCGTCACAGATTTAGGGTATTCTTTGTCAACCACACTGAAACGGCAATATGAAGCAAAATAAGACGATCGTTTGAGACTCTTAAGTCATCACGACAGTTTGAATATTCCATTTGAATCGAGTTTAGCAGCCCGGAATAACTGACACCTTTCCAAATTCATAGACAAGATTCAAGATGTGCAACATACCAACGTCAAGTTTCACATCACCAATGGAAAAGCGACACTGTTAATGAACCACCTTTTTCTTCCCCAAGGGACAAGACAACAAAGAAAAGTATTATTGGTGAAGGACCTTTAATAGCATCAAGCGTAGCATCGCTAAAATTAACAACCCTCAAGACAAAATCAGTTTAGCTCGTGCCATTGTAGTACGACGAACGTATGTAGACAAGAATAATACGGTAGAAAGCAAAGAGACTGGTAGAACATTCGAAATCTAACCAAATGAAACAACGAAGAGAAGCAAAACTGCTGCTATAGCAAGCGGGGATATCCAAGCTCACAATGGCATTCCCGAAATACAAACAATGAAAGACGTGGGGACAAATCGTGGACTTAGAACATGAATGCATCATTTAAAAATAACTACAACATTGAGAAGATGGTGACTAAAAGAAGAATGGCAATTTGATCGTTTTCGATTTAAAACCCATTAAAGAGACCGGTATTCACATTTTTAATTTCTACGTGGCTCATCGAGCGTGCGAGAAATGTAACCAACAGCCTATGTTGAGTCAATACTAATAAGATTCCCAAGAGGACGAGCAAATATTTTTACGGGGAACGTACACGCTGACCGATTTTGACCATTGGATCATCGACTCCTTCGACGAAACGTGTAACCGATAGGATATTGAACATTATGGACACCGCGATCGATATACCACGGTGATGGCTCTAAATTTCTTACGATACGATGGGCAATGTCTTCTCAGACACTAAATGAAAAAAAAGCACCGAACGTCCAAAATCACTTTGAATGGAGCCAATCTCATTTCCATACAATTAGGACAAGTGCAGTTTAAACATTTGATGAGTTACTTGGCAATGCATTTGAGCTGAATGCCTAAAACGTTAGGAATGACATAAATGGTCAAAGGCTATTTTCGCACTTTCTCAATACTGAAGCGAATCAGCACGTCCTTCTACCACATTTGGCTGTGATTCACTACTACGACCCCGACAACATGCGCAACCAAAAACAAGAAGCTTTCACGCCTTGGATACCTTCGATTTTCAGTAATAAATGTATAAGTATTGTCGATCCAAAGTATACATTTTACGGCGTTGCTGTGAAAAATTTCGAGAACTGTTCATGGAACACGGAGAGTACGTTCCTTTGAAACAAGCCTGCACAATTGCCAAAGCGTATTACTTAGTGTACATTCAACGATTTAGGCCCTAAAATATCCTGCTACTATAAGAATTCAAACGACCAATTTTGTCAAACGTCAATATTCGGTCAAAATCCTTTGCTGGCTACATTATTTACTTGTGCGAGAATGAAGACAAATCGATCCAACACGTCCGCAACGGAGGAGGCGAAAAGACCATGCAATCAGTACATGGCTAGGACTTAGAAAACCCTCAGCTGGATAGTGTATGAGTTTAACCGTTGCTTATTTCACGGATCTCCGATATCCTATCCTCAACGTAGCACTAAAAACCAGTTTTTACAAAATACCCGGTAGACGTGTAGTAGTCCACTTGTCAGCGTTGCTGAAAGTTAGAACAGTATGTATACTAAGTCGCGGAAAATGTCGGAACACGGGTACGATCAGGGCTAAAAAATTGATTCTGAGTTTAAACGAGTCGTAGAAAGATACACGTTGTGGACTCACTGAAACCGCGGAACAGGACGGACGGATGCTCCCTGTTTGCTGTATCAAGCATTTACGGTGAGAAAGAAGAAATCAAACACTTGACTGTGTGTTCTCTGTATCCTTACGTCTGCAGATATTGTCTTTTTCCCGGAATTGCTGACGTAATACATCATTCTGGGCAACAATCGGTAATATGAAGGATTGATCAAGTGCAATGTCTAGCCTCCCACGTACTTGTACAATCCCATTTTATGTCACCATTGCAAAGGAAAACTGATGTTTCCTTTGTGCCGTACTTGTGCCGAAAAGTGCAACCAAGACCAACCTTTTCAGGACAACCAGGAAGATTGCGCCTTGACGGGAACGTGGGTCAGAGTGGAATTGTTTGAAGCTCTGGATCTGGGATACCAATTGTTAGAAGTGTACGAAATTTATCACTTTACCAAGATAGAACAGTACCACAATGGCGACGGGACTCAGAAAGGCATTTTCGCAGACTACGGGGATGCTGTCTAGAACTGAAACAAGAAGCCAGAGGCTATCCTTCTTGGTACTATACCCGTGAAGACCAAAATGAATTCAAAGAGAAATATTTAGAGCAGGAACGAATCGCTTTAGTGGAGATGGAGAAAAACGAAAGAATGTGGTTATTAGCCAAATTGATGTTGATTTGTTTGTGGGGCAAAATGGCACAACGACCGTGTTTATACAAGACAGAAAATTTGTCCTTTCCGCTACTTCCATATGATTCACGAACAGTCTAAACACATGAAATACTTTGAAGTCCTTTGTGAGGACCTGTCCTTAATCAATTATTAAGATTAAATGGGCTTTGCAGAAGCTTACAGCCCATGCTCGCTTAAAATAAAATGGAAAAACGTCGTGTCAAAGAAGTCAAAGTACATTGGAAAGGATATCCACCGTATTTTGAGTCTAGGATCGACGCTTTGCAAGTCATTTAGTATAATAAGAAGCGACAATCATGTCTTTCACCACAGCCTCAACTGCAACCACTGCAGTGATCACTCCTGTATCCAGTTCTTGTCTGCAAATTATACAAAAGTAACACTTTAGGGTGTGGTGTGGAAAACGTGTTTTATACGCTAATCGCCATTTTCTTCCAAATCTTTGTAGTGTATTGTGTCATCAGTGCTGACATTGCCAATTCGAATTTGCAACAACTGAGCAGTTGCATCGGTTACCTTATACCCACTCCTTCCCTAAAATTTTCCTCTAACGATAACAACGGGAACCTTGTGTCCAGCGTTTGTCATCCTCCTATCAGCCACAATAACAACAGCAATGATCTTTTAGACCCTCCTCTGACTTAATTATTTACTCCTCTTGCTTCACTAATGAAAATAATCATAATAACCACATGAATAATGATAATAATAATAATAATAATAATAATAATAATAATAATAATAATAATAATAATAATAATAATAATGATGATGATTATAATAATGATAATAACGACAGTAATAATAATAATAATAATAATAATAATAATAAAAATACTCAGAATATCAATAATAATAATATAATAATACTTATAGTGATGTTATATTTGTCCTTATTTAAATTAAACACTTACAACATAAAACACCACCATAAATAAATATGAAAAAACATCTCAATGGTAGTCTTACTATCAATAAACCAATTAACATAAATCAATAATAATTACAATAAAACTAGTTATTGCAACTATCAATCTAACCATGTATAAATTATTTATATTTATCAATGCAAATAGTAATAATAAATGTCATAATAATTAATATACACCAATTAATACATTTGTTAATAGGTCCAATTATAATGGACGGTTCCAAATAGTAGCATAATGCCTAATGTTACTAATAGTAATAATAAATTAAATAAAATATTTCCAAACAACTTAACAAATATCTATCCTTCTGTTTACATCACTAATATTAAGTATAGTATCAGTGGCAATAAATCATTGTTAATAACAGTTACGAAGCCATAATATTAACACATCATAACCAATTAAGAAGAACTAGTAGTAATTGGCCTGGTACTTAAAATAATAATCATATAACCCTATAACTTCATTACCGACACTATGACATCTGAACATACGAACCTAGGGTGCCACGAGGATACAAAATAGGAAGGAAGAGTAGACAAAAAACGGCTACAAGAAGATCCATTACAAGGAGGAATATTCCACCAAGAAAAGTCCTTCAGCAGAGAGGAACCACATCATATATCCAACAGATTGGGTGTACTTTCGGCCCTTATAAGTATACGAAGTTCGCCAAATACCAACACGATGATATTCCAAATTCACAACTCTCAGACATCTGGCCAATTGCTTAGGTGACTTACACAAAATTGGTATAGGGCCATCAGTAGGAATAACAGGGGACATCTTGATATTTAAGCCTGCCTAGCTAATATAAATTCGGGTGGGCTTTATCAATGGTGGTTTGGTGGGGTGGGAGTCGTGATCAGGGTGGGAGACCTAGTTGCTGGTCAGCCTTGTGGGCGGTGTAGGGCGTCCTATTTGTAACGTGCACTAGTTCCAGAAAGACCCAGCTCGGGGCCAAGTGGCATCTTAAAGGGACCGCTGCCTAGTTCCGGGGCCGCAATAAGTCGCAAGAAGCTGCACCAGCGGAAAACACGCGACAATAACCCATGTCCACATCCAAGTCTGGCCATCTAA